>CAWWDJ010000159.1:0-295716 GCA_963942525.1 Ptychoptera contaminata
GTCATCATGCTTCTTTGCATAGAGGAAACAGCAATGTTTAACGAGTTTTCACCTGACAAAATTGAACCCAAGTACCGATGTTGTTGCGAAATATCTCCTTAGACTTCTGTTGTGATGCTGATTAAAACAATACCAAATATAATAATCAATATAGTTCTAAACAAACTTTCACCATTCAACTCAAGTGTCATCATGCTTCTTTGCATAGCAGAGACATCAATGTTTAACGACTTTTCACCTGGCAAAATTGAACCCCTGTACCGATGTTGTTGCGAAATATCTCCTTAGACTGGCGTTGTGATGCTGATTAAAACAGTACCAAATATAATAATCAATATAGTTCTAAACAAACTTTCACCGTTCAACTCAAGTGTCATCATGCTTCTTTCCACAACTGAGACAGCAATGTTTAACGAATTTCCCTTGGCAAAATTGAACCCGTGTACCGATGTTGTTGCGAAATATCTCCTTAGACTTGCGTTGTGATGCTGATTAAAACAGTACCAAATATAATAATCAATATAGTTCTAAACAAACTTTCACCATTCAACTCAAGTGTCATCATGTTTCTTTGCATAGCAGAGACATCAATGTTTAACGACTTTTCACCTGGCATAATTGAACCCCTGTACCGATGTTGTTGCGAAATATCTCCTTAGACTTGCGTTGTGATGCTGATTAAAACAATACCAAATATAATAATCAATATAGTTCTAAACAAACTTTCACCATTCAACTCAAGTGTCATCATGCTTCTTTGCATAGCAGAGACATCAATGTTTAACGACTTTTCACCTGGCAAAATTGAACCCCTGTACCGATGTTGTTGCGAAATATCTCCTTAGACTTCTGTTGTGATGCTGATTAAAACAATACCAAATATAATAATCAATATAGTTCTAAACAAACTTTCACCATTCAACTCAAGTGTCAACCCCTGTACCGATGTTGTTGCGAAATATCTCCTTAGACTTGCGTTGTGATGCTGATTAAAACAGTACCAAATATAATAATCAATATAGTTCTAAACAAACTTTCACCATTCAACTCAAGTGTCATCATGCTTCTTTGCATAGCAGAGACATCAATGTTTAACGACTTTTCACCTGGCAAAATTGAACCCCTGTACCGATGTTGTTGCGAAATATCTCCTTAGACTTCTGTTGTGATGCTGATTAAAACAATACCAAATATAATAATCAATATAGTTCTAAACAAACTTTCACCATTCAACTCAAGTGTCATCATGCTTCTTTGCACAACTGAGACAGCAATGTTTAACGAGTTTCCCTTGGCAAAATTGAACCCGTGTACCGATGTTGTTGCGAAATATCTCCTTAGACTTCTGTTGTGATGCTGATTAAAACAATACCAAATATAATAATCAATATAGTTCTAAACAAACTTTCACCATTCAACTCAAGTGTCATCATGCTTCTTTGCATAGCAGAGACATCAATGTTTAACGACTTTTTACTTGGCAAAATTGAACCCCTATACCGATGTTGTTGCAAAATATCTCCTTAGACTTGTGTTGTGATGCTGATTAAAACAGTACCAAATATAATAATCAATATAGTTCTAAACAAATTTTCACCATTCAACTCAAGTGTCATCATGCTTCTTTGCATAGAGGAAACAGCAATGTTTAACGAGTTTTCACCTGACAAAATTGAACCCAAGTACCGATGTTGTTGCGAAATATCTCCTTAGACTTCTGTTGTGATGCTGATTAAAACAATACCAAATATAATAATCAATATAGTTCTAAACAAACTTTCACCATTCAACTCAAGTGTCATCATGCTTCTTTGCATAGCAGAGACATCAATGTTTAACGACTTTTCACCTGGCAAAATTGAACCCCTGTACCGATGTTGTTGCGAAATATCTCCTTAGACTGGCGTTGTGATGCTGACTAAAACAGTACCAAATATAATAATCAATATAGTTCTAAACAAACTTTCACCGTTCAACTCAAGTGTCATCATGCTTCTTTCCACAAATGAGACAGCAATGTTTAACGAATTTCCCTTGGCAAAATTGAACCCGTGTACCGATGTTGTTGCGAAATATCTCCTTAGACTTGCGTTGTGATGCTGATTAAAACAGTACCAAATATAATAATCAATATAGTTCTAAACAAACTTTCACCATTCAACTCAAGTGTCATCATGTTTCTTTGCATAGCAGAGACATCAATGTTTAACGACTTTTCACCTGGCATAATTGAACCCCTGTACCGATGTTGTTGCGAAATATCTCCTTAGACTTGCGTTGTGATGCTGATTAAAACAATACCAAATATAATAATCAATATAGTTCTAAACAAACTTTCACCATTCAACTCAAGTGTCATCATGCTTCTTTGCATAGCAGAGACATCAATGTTTAACGACTTTTTACCTGGCAAAATTGAACCCCTATACCGATGTTGTTGCGAAATATCTCCTTAGACTTGCGTTGTGATGCTGATTAAAACAATACCAAATATAATAATCAATATGGTTCTAAACAAACTTTCACCATTCAACTCAAGTGTCATCATGCTTCTTTGCACAACTGAGACAGAAATGTTTAACGAGTTTTCACCTGACAAAATTGAACCCGAGTACCGATGTTGTTGCGAAGTATCTCCTTAGACTTCTGTTGTGATGCTGATTAAAACAATACCAAATATAATAATCAATATAGTTCTAAACAAACTTTCACCATTCAACTCAAGTGTCATCATGCTTCTTTGCATAGCAGAGACAGCAATGTTTAACGACTTTTCACCTGGCAAAATTGAACCCCTGTACCGATGTTGTTGCGAAATATCTCCTTAGACTTGCGTTGTGATGCTGATTAAAACAGTACCAAATATAATAATCAATATAGTTCTAAACAAACTTTCACCATTCAACTCAAGTGTCATCATGCTTCTTTGCATAGCAGAGACATCAATGTTTAACGACTTTTTACCTTGGCAAAATTGAACCCGTGTACCGATGTTGTTGCGAAATATCTCCTTAGACTTGCGTTGTGATGCTGATTAAAACAGTACCAAATATAATAATCAATATAGTTCTAAACAAACTTTCACCATTCAACTCAAGTGTCATCATGCTTCTTTGCATAGAGGAAACAGCAATGTTTAACGTCTTTTCACCTGGCAAAATTGAACCCCTGTACCGATGTTGTTGCGAAATATCTCCTTAGACTTGCGTTGTGATGCTGATTAAAACAATACCAAATATAATAATCAATATAGTTCTAAACAAACTTTCACCATTCAACTCAAGTGTCATCATGCTTCTTTGCATAGCAGAGACATCAATGTTTAACGAGTTTTCACCTGACAAAATTGAACCCGAGTACCGATGTTGTTGCGAAATATCTCCTTAGACTTGCGTTGTGATGCTGATTAAAACAATACCAAATATAATAATCAATATAGTTCTAAACAAACTTTCACCATTCAACTCAAGTGTCATCATGCTTCTTTGCATAGCAGAGACAGCAATGTTTAACGACTTTTCACCTGGCAAAATTGAACCCCTGTACCGATGTTGTTGCGAAATATCTCCTTAGACTTGCGTTGTGATGCTGATTAAAACAATACCAAATATAATAATCAATATAGTTCTAAACAAATTTTCACCATTCAACTCAAGTGTCATCATGCTTCTTTGCATAGCAGAGACATCAATGTTTAACGACTTTTTACCTGGCAAAATTGAACCCCTGTACCGATGTTGTTGCAAAATATCTCCTTAGACTTGCGTTGTGATGCTGATTAAAACAGTACCAAATATAATAATCAATATAGTTCTAAACAAACTTTCACCATTCAACTCAAGTGTCATCATGCTTCTTTGCATAGCAGAGACAGCAATGTTTAACGACTTTTCACCTGGCAAAATTGAACCCCTGTACCGATGTTGTTGCGAAATATCTCCTTAGACTTGCGTTGTGATGCTGATTAAAACAATACCAAATATAATAATCAATATAGTTCTAAACAAACTTTCACCATTCAACTCAAGTGTCATCATGCTTCTTTGCATAGCAGAGACATCAATGTTTAACGACTTTTCACCTGGCAAAATTGAACCCCTGTACCGATGTTGTTGCGAAATATCTCCTTAGACTTGCGTTGTGATGCTGATTAAAACAATACCAAATATAATAATCAATATAGTTCTAAACAAACTTTCACCATTCAACTCAAGTGTCATCATGCTTCTTTGCATAGCAGAGACATCAATGTTTAACGAGTTATCACCTGACAAAATTGAACCCGAGTACCGATGTTGTTGCGAAATATCTCCTTAGACTTCTGTTGTGATGCTGATTAAAACAATACCAAATATAATAATCAATATAGTTCTAAACAAACTTTCACCATTCAACTCAAGTGTCATCATGCTTCTTTGCATAGCAGAGACAGCAATGTTTAACGACTTTTCACCTGGCAAAATTGAACCCCTGTACCGATGTTGTTGCGAAATATCTCCTTATACTTGTGTTGTGATGCTGATTAAAACAGTATCAAATATAATAATCAATATAGTTCTAAACAAATTTTCACCATTCAACTGAAGTGTTGACAGAGACAGCAATGTTTAACGAGTTTTCGCCTGGCAAAATTGAACCCGTGTACCGATGTTGTTGCGAAATATCTCCTTAGACTTGTGTTGTGATGCTGATTAAAACAGTATCAAATATAATAATCAATATAGTTCTAAACAAATTTTCACCATTCAACTGAAGTGTTGACAGAGACAGCAATGTTTAACGAGTTTTCGCCTGGCAAAATTGAACCCGTGTACCGATGTTGTTGCGAAATATCTCCTTAGACTTGTGTTGTGATGCTGATTAAAACAGTATCAAATATAATAATCAATATAGTTCTAAACAAATTTTCACCATTCAACTGAAGTGTCATTATGCTTCTTTGCATAGCAGAGACAGCAATGTTTAACGAGTTTTCGCCTGGCAAAATTGAACCCGTGTACCGATGTTGTTGCGAAATATCTCCTTATACTTGTGTTGTGATGCTGATTAAAACAGTATCAAATATAATAATCAATATAGTTCTAAACAAATTTTCACCATTCAACTGAAGTGTCATCATGCTTCTTTGCATAGCAGAGACAGCAATGTTTAACGAGTTTTCGCCTGGCAAAATTGAACCCGTGTACCGATGTTGTTGCGAAATATCTCCTTAGACTTGTGTTGTGATGCTGACTAAAACAGTATCGAATATAATAATCAATATAGTTCTAAACAAATTTTCACCATTCAACTGAAGTGTCATCATGCTTCTTTGCATAGCAGAGACAGCAATGTTTAACGAGTTTTCGCCTGGCAAAATTGAACCCGTGTACCGATGTTGTTGCGAAATATCTCCTTATACTTGTGTTGTGATGCTGATTAAAACAATACCAAATATAATAATCAATATAGTTCTAAACAAATTTTCACCATTCAACTCAAGTGTCATCATGCTTCTTTGCATAGAGGAAACAGCAATGTTTAACGAGTTTTCGCCTGGCAAAATTGAACCCGTGTACCGATGTTGTTGCAAAATATCTCCTTATACTTGTGTTGTGATGCTGATTAAAACAGTATCAAATATAATAATCAATATAGTTCTAAACAAATTTTCACCATTCAACTGAAGTGTCATCATGCTTCTTTGCATAGCAGAGACAGCAATGTTTAACGAGTTTTCGCCTGGCAAAATTGAACCCGTGTACCGATGTAGTTGCGAAATATCTCCTTAGACTTGTGTTGTGATGCTGATTAAAACAGTATCAAATATAATAATCAATATAGTTCTAAACAAATTTTCACCATTCAACTGAAGTGTTGACAGAGACAGCAATGTTTAACGAGTTTTCACCTGGCAAAATTGAACTCGTGTACCGATGTAGTTGCGAAATATCTCCTTAGACTTGTGTTGTGATGCTGATTAAAACAGTATCAAATATAATAATCAATATAGTTCTAAACAAATTTTCACCATTCAACTGAAGTGTCATCATGCTTCTTTGAATAGCAGAGACAGCAATGTTTAACGAGTTTTCGCCTGGCAAAATTGAACCCGTGTACCGATGTAGTTGCGAAATATCTCCTTATACTTGTGTTGTGATGCTGATTAAAACAATACCAAATATAATAATCAATATAGTTCTAAACAAATTTTCACCATTCAACTGAAGTGTCATCATGCTTCTTTGAATAGCAGAGACAGCAATGTTTAACGAGTTTTCGCCTGGCAAAATTGAACCCGTGTACCGATGTTGTTGCGAAATATCTCCTTATACTTGTGTTGTGATGCTGATTAAAACAATACCAAATATAATAATCAATATAGTTCTAAACAAATTTTCACCATTCAACTGAAGTGTCATCATGCTTCTTTGCATAGCAGAGACAGCAATGTTTAACGAGTTTTCGCCTGGCAAAATTGAACCCGTGTACCGATGTTGTTGCGAAATATCTCCTTATACTTGTGTTGTGATGCTGATTAAAACATTACCAAATATAATAATCAATATAGTTCTAAACAAATTTTCACCATTCAACTGAAGTGTCATCATGCTTCTTTGCATAGCAGAGACAGCAATGTTTAACGAGTTTTCGCCTGGCAAAATTGAACCCGTGTACCGATGTTGTTGCGAAATATCTCCTTATACTTGTGTTGTGATGCTGATTAAAACAATACCAAATATAATAATCAATATAGTTCTAAACAAATTTTCACCATTCAACTGAAGTGTCATCATGCTTCTTTGCATAGCAGAGACAGCAATGTTTAACGAGTTTTCGCCTGGCAAAATTGAACCCGTGTACCGATGTTGTTGTGAAATATCTCCTTAGACTTGTGTTGTGATGCTGATTAAAACAATACCAAATATAATAATCAATATAGTTCTAAACAAATTTTCACCATTCAACTGAAGTGTTGACAGAGACAGCAACGTTTAACGAGTTTTCGCCTGGCAAAATTGAACCCGTGTACCGATGTTGTTGCGAAATATCTCCTTAGACTTGTGTTGTGATGCTGATTAAAACAGTATCAAATATAATAATCAATATTGTTCTAAACAAATTTTCACCATTCAACTGAAGTGTCATCATGCTTCTTTGCATAGCAGAGACAGCAATGTTTAACGAGTTTTCGCCTGGCAAAATTGAACCCGTGTACCGATGTTGTTGCGAAATATCTCCTTATACTTGTGTTGTGATGCTGATTAAAACAGTATCAAATATAATAATCAATATAGTTCTAAACAAATTTTCACCATTCAACTGAAGTGTCATCATGCTTCTTTGCATAGCAGAGACAGCAATGTTTGACGAGTTTTCGCCTGGCAAAATTGAACCCGTGTACCGATGTTGTTGCGAAATATCTCCTTATACTTGTGTTGTGATGCTGATTAAAACAGTATCGAATATAATAATCAATATAGTTCTAAACAAATTTTCACCATTCAACTGAAGTGTTGACAGAGACAGCAATGTTTAACGAGTTTTCACCTGGCAAAATTGAACCCGTGTACCGATGTTGTTACGAAATATCTCCTTAGACTTGTGTTGTGATGCTGATTAAAACAATACCAAATATAATAATCAACATAGTCAAAAAAAATTTCACCATTCAACTCAAGTGTCATCATGCTTCTTTGCATAGCAGAGACAGCAATGTTTAACGAGTTTTCGCCTGGCAAAATTGAACCCGTGTACCGATGTTGTTGCGAAATATCTCCTTAGACTTGTGTTGTGATGCTGATTAAAACAGTATCAAATATAATAATCAATATTGTTCTAAACAAATTTTCACCATTCAACTGAAGTGTCATCATGCTTCTTTGCATAGCAGAGACAGCAATGTTTAACGAGTTTTCGCCTGGCAAAATTGAACCCGTGTACCGATGTTGTTGCGAAATATCTCCTTATACTTGTGTTGTGATGCTGATTAAAACAATACCAAATATAATAATCAATATAGTTCTAAACAAATTTTCACCATTCAACTGAAGTGTTGACAGAGACAGCAATGTTTAACGAGTTTTCGCCTGGCAAAATTGAACCCGTGTACCGATGTTGTTGCGAAATATCTCCTTATACTTGTGTTGTGATGCTGATTAAAACAGTATCAAATATAATAATCAATATAGTTCTAAACAAATTTTCACCATTCAACTGAAGTGTTGACAGAGACAGCAATGTTTAACGAGTTTTCGCCTGGCAAAATTGAACCCGTGTACCGATGTTGTTGCGAAATATCTCCTTATACTTGTGTTGTGATGCTGATTAAAACAGTATCAAATATAATAATCAATATAGTTCTAAACAAATTTTCACCATTCAACTGAAGTGTCATCATGCTTCTTTGCATAGCAGAGACAGCAATGTTTAACGAGTTTTCGCCTGGCAAAATTGAACCCGTGTACCGATGTTGTTGTGAAATATCTCCTTATACTTGTGTTGTGATGCTGATTAAAACAGTATCAAATATAATAATCAATATAGTTCTAAACAAATTTTCACCATTCAACTCAAGTGTCATCATGCTTCTTTGCATAGAGGAAACAGCAATGTTTAACGAGTTTTCGCCTGGCAAAATTGAACCCGTGTACCGATGTTGTTGCGAAATATCTCCTTATACTTGTGTTGTGATGCTGATTAAAATAGTATCAAATATAATAATCAATATAGTTCTAAACAAATTTTCACCATTCAACTGAAGTGTCATCATGCTTCTTTGCATAGCAGAGACAGCAATGTTTAACGAGTTTTCGCCTGGCAAAATTGAACCCGTGTACCGATGTTGTTGCGAAATATCTCCTTATACTTGTGTTGTGATGCTGATTAAAACAGTATCAAATATAATAATCAATATAGTTCTAAACAAATTTTCACCATTCAACTGAAGTGTCATCATGCTTCTTTGCATAGCAGAGACAGCAATGTTTAACGAGTTTTCGCCTGGCAAAATTGAACCCGTGTACCGATGTTGTTGCGAAATATCTCCTTATACTTGTGTTGTGATGCTGATTAAAACAATACCAAATATAATAATCAATATAGTTCTAAACAAATTTTCACCATTCAACTGAAGTGTTGACAGAGACAGCAATGTTTAACGAGTTTTCGCCTGGCAAAATTGAACCCGTGTACCGATGTTGTTGCGAAATATCTCCTTAGACTTGTGTTGTGATGCTGATTAAAACAATACCAAATATAATAATCAATATAGTTCTAAACAAATTTTCACCATTCAACTGAAGTGTCATCATGCTTCTTTGCATAGCAGAGACAGCAATGTTTAACGAGTTTTCGCCTGGCAAAATTGAACCCGTGTACCGATGTTGTTGCGAAATATCTCCTTAGACTTGTGTTGTGATGCTGATTAAAACAGTATCAAATATAATAATCAATATAGTTCTAAACAAATTTTCACCATTCAACTGAAGTGTTGACAGAGACAGCAATGTTTAACGAGTTTTCGCCTGGCAAAATTGAACCCGTGTACCGATGTTGTTGCGAAATATCTCCTTAGACTTGTGTTGTGATGCTGATTAAAACAGTATCAAATATAATAATCAATATAGTTCTAAACAAATTTTCACCATTCAACTGAAGTGTCATCATGCTTCTTTGCATAGCAGAGACAGCAATGTTTAACGAGTTTTCGCCTGGCAAAATTGAACCCGTGTACCGATGTTGTTGCGAAATATCTCCTTAGACTTGTGTTGTGATGCTGATTAAAACAATACCAAATATAATAATCAATATAGTTCTAAACAAATTTTCACCATTCAACTGAAGTGTTGACAGAGACAGCAATGTTTAACGAGTTTTCGCCTGGCAAAATTGAACCCGTGTACCGATGTTGTTGCGAAATATCTCCTTAGACTTGTGTTGTGATGCTGATTAAAACAGTATCAAATATAATAATCAATATTGTTCTAAACAAATTTTCACCATTCAACTGAAGTGTCATCATGCTTCTTTGCATAGCAGAGACAGCAATGTTTAACGAGTTTTCGCCTGGCAAAATTGAACCCGTGTACCGATGTTGTTGCGAAATATCTCCTTATACTTGTGTTGTGATGCTGATTAAAACAGTATCAAATATAATAATCAATATAGTTCTAAACAAATTTTCACCATTCAACTGAAGTGTCATCATGCTTCTTTGCATAGCAGAGACAGCAATGTTTAACGAGTTTTCGCCTGGCAAAATTGAACCCGTGTACCGATGTTGTTGCGAAATATCTCCTTATACTTGTGTTGTGATGCTGATTAAAACAGTATCGAATATAATAATCAATATAGTTCTAAACAAATTTTCACCATTCAACTGAAGTGTTGACAGAGACAGCAATGTTTAACGAGTTTTCACCTGGCAAAATTGAACCCGTGTACCGATGTTGTTACGAAATATCTCCTTAGACTTGTGTTGTCATGCTGATTAAAACAATACCAAATATAATAATCAACATAGTCAAAAAAAATTTCACCATTCAACTCAAGTGTCATCATGCTTCTTTGCATAGCAGAGACAGCAATGTTTAACGAGTTTTCGCCTGGCAAAATTGAACCCGTGTACCGATGTTGTTGCGAAATATCGCCTTAGACTTGTGTTGTGATGCTGATTAAAACAATACCAAATATAATAATCAACATAGTTCTAAACAAATTTTCACCATTCAACTGAAGTGTCATCATGCTTCTTTGCATAGCAGAGACAGCAATGTTTAACAAGTTTTCGCCTGGCAAAATTGAACCCGTGTACCGATGTTGTTGCGAAATATCTCCTTATACTTGTGTTGTGATGCTGATTAAAACAATACCAAATATAATAATCAATATAGTTCTAAACAAATTTTCGCCATTCAACTGAAGTGTTGACAGAGACAGCAATGTTTAACGAGTTTACGCCTGGCAAAATTGAACCCGTGTACCGATGTTGTTGCGAAATATCTCCTTATACTTGTGTTGTGATGCTGATTAAAACAATACCAAATATAATAATCAATATAGTTCTAAACAAATTTTCGCCATTCAACTGAAGTGTTGACAGAGACAGCAATGTTTAACGAGTTTACGCCTGGCAAAATTGAACCCGTGTACCGATGTTGTTGCGAAATATCTCCTTATACTTGTGTTGTGATGCTGATTAAAACAATACCAAATATAATAATCAATATAGTTCTAAACAAATTTTCGCCATTCAACTGAAGTGTTGACAGAGACAGCAATGTTTAACGAGTTTACGCCTGGCAAAATTGAACCCGTGTACCGATGTTGTTGCGAAATATCGCCTTAGACTTGTGTTGTGATGCTGATTAAAACAATACCAAATATAATAATCAACATAGTTCTAAACAAATTTTCACCATTCAACTGAAGTGTCATCATGCTTCTTTGCATAGCAGAGACAGCAATGTTTAACGAGTTTTCGCCTGGCAAAATTGAACCCGTGTACCGATGTTGTTGCGAAATATCTCCTTATACTTGTGTTGTGATGCTGATTAAAACAGTATCAAATATAATAATCAATATAGTTCTAAACAAATTTTCACCATTCAACTGAAGTGTCATCATGCTTCTTTGCATAGCAGAGACAGCAATGTTTAACGAGTTTTCGCCTGGCAAAATTGAACCCGTGTACCGATGTTGTTGCGAAATATCTCCTTATACTTGTGTTGTGATGCTGATTAAAACAGTATCAAATATAATAATCAATATGGTTCTAAACAAATTTTCACCATTCAACTGAAGTGTCATCATGCTTCTTTGCATAGCAGAGACAGCAATGTTTAACGAGTTTTCGCCTGGCAAAATTGAACCCGTGTACCGATGTTGTTGCGAAATATCTCCTTATACTTGTGTTGTGATGCTGATTAAAACAGTATCAAATATAATAATCAATATAGTTCTAAATAAATTTTCACCATTCAACTGAAGTGTTGACAGAGACAGCAATGTTTAACGAGTTTTCGCCTGGCAAAATTGAACCCGTGTACCGATGTTGTTGCGAAATATCTCCTTAGACTTGTGTTGTGATGCTGATTAAAACAGTATCAAATATAATAATCAATATAGTTCTAAACAAATTTTCACCATTCAACTGAAGTGTCATCATGCTTCTTTGCATAGCAGAGACAGCAATGTTTAACGAGTTTTCGCCTGGCAAAATTGAACCCGTGTACCGATGTTGTTGCGAAATATCTCCTTAGACTTGTGTTGTGATGCTGATTAAAACAATACCAAATATAATAATCAATATAGTTCTAAACAAATTTTCACCATTCAACTCAAGTGTCATCATGCTTCTTTGCATAGCAGAGACAGCAATGTTTAACGAGTTTTCGCCTGGCAAAATTGAACCCGTGTACCGATGTTGTTGCGAAATATCTCCTTAGACTTGTGTTGTGATGCTGATTAAAACAGTATCAAATATAATAATCAATATAGTTCTAAACAAATTTTCACCATTCAACTGAAGTGTTGACAGAGACAGCAATGTTTAACGAGTTTTCGCCTGGCAAAATTGAACCCGTGTACCGATGTTGTTGCGAAATATCTCCTTAGACTTGTGTTGTGATGCTGATTAAAACAATACCAAATATAATAATCAATATAGTTCTAAACAAATTTTCACCATTCAACTGAAGTGTTGACAGAGACAGCAATGTTTAACGAGTTTTCGCCTGGCAAAATTGAACCCGTGTACCGATGTTGTTGCGAAATATCTCCTTAGACTTGTGTTGTGATGCTGAATAAAACAATACCAAATATAATCATCAACATAGTCAAAAAAAATTTCACCATTCAACTGAAGTGTCATCATGCTTCTTTGCATAGCAGAGACAGCAATGTTTAACGAGTTTTCGCCTGGCAAAATTGAACCCGTGTACCGATGTTGTTGCGAAATATCTCCTTAGACTTGTGTTGTGATGCTGATTAAAACAATACCAAATATAATAATCAATATAGTTCTAAACAAATTTTCACCATTCAACTCAAGTGTCATCATGCTTCTTTGCATAGCAGAGACAGCAATGTTTAACGAGTTTTCGCCTGGCAAAATTGAACCCGTGTACCGATGTTGTTGCGAAATATCTCCTTAGACTTGTGTTGTGATGCTGATTAAAACAGTATCAAATATAATAATCAATATAGTTCTAAACAAATTTTCACCATTCAACTGAAGTGTTGACAGAGACAGCAATGTTTAACGAGTTTTCGCCTGGCAAAATTGAACCCGTGTACCGATGTTGTTGCGAAATATCTCCTTAGACTTGTGTTGTGATGCTGATTAAAACAATACCAAATATAATAATCAATATAGTTCTAAACAAATTTTCACCATTCAACTGAAGTGTTGACAGAGACAGCAATGTTTAACGAGTTTTCGCCTGGCAAAATTGAACCCGTGTACCGATGTTGTTGCGAAATATCTCCTTAGACTTGTGTTGTGATGCTGAATAAAACAATACCAAATATAATCATCAACATAGACAAAAAAAATTTCACCATTCAACTCAAGTGTCATCATGCTTCTTTGCATAGCAGAGACAGCAATGTTTAACGAGTTTTCGCCTGGCAAAATTGAACCCGTGTACCGATGTAGTTGCGAAATATCTCCTTATACTTGTGTTGTGATGCTGAATAAAACAATACCAAATATAATAATCAACATAGTCAAAAAAAATTTCACCATTCAACTCAAGTGTCATCATGCTTCTTTGCATAGCAGAGACAGCAATGTTTAACGAGTTTTCGCCTGGCAAAATTGAACCCGTGTACCGATGTTGTTGCGAAATATCTCCTTATACTTGTGTTGTGATGCTGATTAAAACAGTATCAAATATAATAATCAATATAGTTCTAAACAAATTTTCACCATTCAACTCAAGTGTCATCATGCTTCTTTGCATAGAGGAAACAGCAATGTTTAACGAGTTTTCGCCTGGCAAAATTGAACCCGTGTATCGATGTTGTTGCGAAATATCTCCTTATACTTGTGTTGTGATGCTGATTAAAACAGTATCAAATATAATAATCAATATAGTTCTAAACAAATTTTCACCAGTCAACTGAAGTGTCATCATGCTTCTTTGCATAGCAGAGACAGCAATGTTTAACGAGTTTTCGCCTGGCAAAATTGAACCCGTGTACCGATGTTGTTGCGAAATATCTCCTTAGACTTGTGTTGTGATGCTGATTAAAACAGTATCAAATATAATAATCAATATAGTTCTAAACAAATTTTCACCATTCAACTGAAGTGTCATCATGCTTCTTTGCATAGCAGAGACAGCAATGTTTAACGAGTTTTCGCATGGCAAAATTGAACCCGTGTACCGATGTAGTTGCGAAATATCTCCTTAGACTTGTGTTGTGATGCTGAATAAAACAATACCAAATATAATAATCAACATAGTCTAAAAAAATTTCACCATTCAACTGAAGTGTCATCATGCTTCTTTGCATAGCAGAAACAGCAATGTTTAACGAGTTTTCGCCTGGCAAAATTGAACCCGTGTACCGATGTTGTTGCGAAATATCTCCTTAGACTTGTGTTGTGATGCTGATTAAAACAGTATCAAATATAATAATCAATATAGTTCTAAACAAATTTTCACCATTCAACTCAAGTGTCATCATGCTTCTTTGCATAGCAGAGACAGCAATGTTTAACGAGTTTTCGCCTGGCAAAATTGAACCCGTGTACCGATGTTGTTGCGAAATATCTCCTTAGACTTGTGTTGTGATGCTGAATAAAACAATACCAAATATAATAATCAACATAGTCTAAAAAAATTTCACCATTCAACTGAAGTGTCATCATGCTTCTTTGCATAGCAGAAACAGCAATGTTTAACGAGTTTTCGCCTGGCAAAATTGAACCCGTGTACCGATGTAGTTGCGAAATATCTCCTTAGACTTGTGTTGTGATGCTGATTAAAACAGTATCAAATATAATAATCAATATAGTTCTAAACAAATTTTCACCATTCAACTGAAGTGTCATCATGCTTCTTTGCATAGCAGAGACAGCAATGTTTAACGAGTTTTCGCCTGGCAAAATTGAACCCGTGTACCGATGTAGTTGCGAAATATCTCCTTAGACTTGTGTTGTGATGCTGATTAAAACAGTATCAAATATAATAATCAACATAGTCTAAAAAAATTTCACCATTCAACTGAAGTGTCATCATGCTTCTTTGCATAGCAGAAACAGCAATGTTTAACGAGTTTTCGCCTGGCAAAATTGAACCCGTGTATCGATGTTGTTGCGAAATATCTCCTTATACTTGTGTTGTGATGCTGATTAAAACAGTATCAAATATAATAATCAATATAGTTCTAAACAAATTTTCACCAGTCAACTGAAGTGTCATCATGCTTCTTTGCATAGCAGAGACAGCAATGTTTAACGAGTTTTCGCCTGGCAAAATTGAACCCGTGTACCGATGTTGTTGCGAAATATCTCCTTAGACTTGTGTTGTGATGCTGATTAAAACAGTATCAAATATAATAATCAATATAGTTCTAAACAAATTTTCACCATTCAACTCAAGTGTCATCATGCTTCTTTGCATAGCAGAGACAGCAATGTTTAACGAGTTTTCGCCTGGCAAAATTGAACCCGTGTACCGATGTTGTTGCGAAATATCTCCTTAGACTTGTGTTGTGATGCTGATTAAAACAGTATCAAATATAATAATCAATATAGTTCTAAACAAATTTTCACCATTCAACTCAAGTGTCATCATGCTTCTTTGCATAGCAGAGACAGCAATGTTTAACGAGTTTTCGCCTGGCAAAATTGAACCCGTGTACCGATGTTGTTGCGAAATATCTCCTTAGACTTGTGTTGTGATGCTGAATAAAACAATACCAAATATAATAATCAACATAGTCTAAAAAAATTTCACCATTCAACTGAAGTGTCATCATGCTTCTTTGCATAGCAGAAACAGCAATGTTTAACGAGTTTTCGCCTGGCAAAATTGAACCCGTGTACCGATGTAGTTGCGAAATATCTCCTTAGACTTGTGTTGTGATGCTGATTAAAACAGTATCAAATATAATAATCAATATAGTTCTAAACAAATTTTCACCATTCAACTGAAGTGTCATCATGCTTCTTTGCATAGCAGAGACAGCAATGTTTAACGAGTTTTCGCCTGGCAAAATTGAACCCGTGTACCGATGTTGTTGCGAAATATCTCCTTAGACTTGTGTTGTGATGCTGATTAAAACAATACCAAATATAATAATCAATATAGTTCTAAACAAATTTTCACCATTCAACTGAAGTGTTGACAGAGACAGCAATGTTTAACGAGTTTTCGCCTGGCAAAATTGAACCCGTGTACCGATGTTGTTGCGAAATATCTCATTATACTTGTGTTGTGATGCTGATTAAAACAGTATCAAATATAATAATCAATATAGTTCTAAACAAATTTTCACCATTCAACTGAAGTGTCATAATGCTTCTTTGCATAGCAGAGACAGCAATGTTTAACGAGTTTTCGCCTGGCAAAATTGAACCCGTGTACCGATGTTGTTGCGAAATATCTCCTTAGACTTGTGTTGTGATGCTGATTAAAACAATACCAAATATAATAATCAATATAGTTCTAAACAAATTTTCACCATTCAACTGAAGTGTTGACAGAGACAGCAATGTTTAACGAGTTTTCGCATGGCAAAATTGAACCCGTGTATCGATGTTGTTGCGAAATATCTCCTTATACTTGTGTTGTGATGCTGATTAAAACAGTATCAAATATAATAATCAATATAGTTCTAAACAAATTTTCACCATTCAACTGAAGTGTCATCATGCTTCTTTGCATAGCAGAGACAGCAATGTTTAACGAGTTTTCGCATGGCAAAATTGAACCCGTGTACCGATGTAGTTGCGAAATATCTCCTTAGACTTGTGTTGTGATGCTGATTAAAACAGTATCAAATATAATAATCAATATAGTTCTAAACAAATTTTCACCATTCAACTCAAGTGTCATCATGCTTCTTTGCATAGCAGAGACAGCAATGTTTAACGAGTTTTCGCCTGGCAAAATTGAACCCGTGTACCGATGTTGTTGCGAAATATCTCCTTAGACTTGTGTTGTGATGCTGAATAAAACAATACCAAATATAATAATCAACATAGTCAAAAAAAATTTCACCATTCAACTGAAGTGTCATCATGCTTCTTTGCATAGCAGAGACAGCAATGTTTAACGAGTTTTCGCCTGGCAAAATTGAACCCGTGTACCGATGTTGTTGCGAAATATCTCCTTAGACTTGTGTTGTGATGCTGATTAAAACAGTATCAAATATAATAATCAATATAGTTCTAAACAAATTTTCACCATTCAACTGAAGTGTCATCATGCTTCTTTGCATAGCAGAGACAGCAATGTTTAACGAGTTTTCGCCTGGCAAAATTGAACCCGTGTATCGATGTTGTTGCGAAATATCTCCTTAGACTTGTGTTGTGATGCTGATTAAAACAATACCAAATATAATAATCAATACAGTTCTAAACAAATTTTCACCATTCAACTGAAGTGTTGACAGAGACAGCAATGTTTAACGAGTTTTCGCCTGGCAAAATTGAACCCGTGTACCGATGTTGTTGCGAAATATCTCCTTATACTTGTGTTGTGATGCTGATTAAAACAGTATCAAATATAATAATCAATATAGTTCTAAACAAATTTTCACCATTCAACTGAAGTGTCATCATGCTTCTTTGCATAGCAGAGACAGCAATGTTTAACGAGTTTTCGCCTGGCAAAATTGAACTCGTGTACCGATGTTGTTGCGAAATATCTCCTTAGACTTGTGTTGTGATGCTGATTAAAACAATACCAAATATAATAATCAATATAGTTCTAAACAAATTTTCACCATTCAACTGAAGTGTTGACAGAGACAGCAATGTTTAACGAGTTTTCGCCTGGCAAAATTGAACCCGTGTACCGATGTTGTTGCGAAATATCTCCTTAGACTTGTGTTGTGATGCTGAATAAAACAATACCAAATATAATAATCAACATAGTCAAAAAAAATTTCACCATTCAACTCAAGTGTCATCATGCTTCTTTGCATAGCAGAGACAGCAATGTTTAACGAGTTTTCGCCTGGCAAAATTGAACCCGTGTACCGATGTAGTTGCGAAATATCTCCTTATAATTGTGTTGTGATGCTGAATAAAACAATACCAAATATAATAATCAATATAGTTCTAAACAAATTTTCACCATTCAACTGAAGTGTTGACAGAGACAGCAATGTTTAACGAGTTTTCACCTGGCAAAATTGAACCCGTGTACCGATGTTGTTGCGAAATATCTCCTTATACTTGTGTTGTGATGCTGATTAAAACAGTATCAAATATAATAATCAATATAGTTCTAAACAAATTTTCACCATTCAACTGAAGTGTTGACAGAGACAGCAATGTTTAACGAGTTTTCGCCTGGCAAAATTGAACCCGTGTACCGATGTTGTTGCGAAGTATCTCCTTATACTTGTGTTGTGATGCTGAATAAAACAATACCAAATATAATAATCATCATAGTCAAAAAAAATTTCACCATTCAACTCAAGTGTCATCATGCTTCTTTGCATAGCAGAGACAGCAATGTTTAACGAGTTTTCGCCTGGCAAAATTGAACCCGTGTACCGATGTTGTTGCGAAATATCTCCTTAGACTTGTGTTGTGATGCTGATTAAAACAATACCAAATATAATAATCAATATAGTTCTAAACAAATTTTCACCATTCAACTGAAGTGTTGACAGAGACAGCAATGTTTAACGAGTTTTCGCCTGGCAAAATTGAACCCGTGTACCGATGTTGTTGCGAAATATCTCCTTAGACTTGTGTTGTGATGCTGAATAAAACAATACCAAATATAATAATCAACATAGTCAAAAAAAATTTCACCATTCAACTCAAGTGTCATCATGCTTCTTTGCATAGCAGAGACAGCAATGTTTAACGAGTTTTCGCCTGGCAAAATTGAACCCGTGTACCGATGTTGTTGCGAAATATCTCCTAATAATTGTGTTGTGGTGCTGATTAAAACAGTATCAAATATAATAATCAATATAGTTCTAAACAAATTTTCACCATTCAACTGAAGTGTTGACAGAGACAGCAATGTTTAACGAGTTTTCGCCTGGCAAAATTGAACCCGTGTACCGATGTTGTTGCGAAATATCTCCTTATACTTGTGTTGTGATGTTGATTAAAACAATACCAAATATAATAATCAATATAGTTCTAAACAAATTTTCACCATTCAACTGAAGTGTTGACAGAGACAGCAATGTTTAACAAGTTTTCGCCTGGCAAAATTGAACCCGTGTACCGATGTTGTTGCGAAATATCTCCTTAGACTTGTGTTGTGATGCTGAATAAAACAATACCAAATATAATAATCAATATAGTTCTAAACAAATTTTCACCATTCAACTCAAGTGTTATTATGCTTCTTTGCATAGAGGAAACAGCAATGTTTAACGAGTTATCGCCTGGCAAAATTGAACCCGTGTACCGATGTTGTTGCGAAATATCTCCTTAGACTTGTGTTGTGATGCTGATTAAAACAGTATCAAATATAATAATCAATATAGTTCTAAACAAATTTTCACCATTCAACTGAAGTGTTGACAGAGACAACAATGTTTAACGAGTTTTCACCTGGCAAAATTGAACCCGTGTACCGATGTTGTTGCGAAATATCTCCTTAGACTTGTGTTGTGATGCTGATTAAAACAATACCAAATATAATAATCAATATAGTTCTAAACAAATTTTCACCATTCAACTGAAGTGTTGACAGAGACAGCAATGTTTAACGAGTTTTCGCCTGGAAAAATTGAACCCGTGTACCGATGTTGTTGCGAAATATCTCCTTAGACTTGTGTTGTGATGCTGATTAAAACAATACCAAATATAATAATCAATATAGTTCTAAACAAATTTTCACCATTCAACTGAAGTGTTGACAGAGACAGCAATGTTTAACGAGTTTTCACCTGGCAAAATTGAACCCGTGTACCGATGTTGTTGCGAAATATCTCCTTAGACTTGTGTTGTGATGCTGATTAAAACAATACCAAATATAATAATCAATATAGTTCTAAACAAATTTTCACCATTCAACTCAAGTGTCATCATGCTTCTTTCCATAGCAGAGACAGCAATGTTTAACAAGTTTTCGCCTGGCAAAATTGAACCCGTGTACCGATGTTGTTGCGAAATATCTCCTTAGACTTGTGTTGTGATGCTGATTAAAACAATACCAAATATAATAATCAATATAGTTCTAAACAAATTTTCAACATTCAACTGAAGTGTTGACAGAGACAGCAATGTTTAACGAGTTTTCACCTGGCAAAATTGAACCCGTGTACCGATGTTGTTGCGAAATATCTCCTAAGACTTGTGTTGTGATGCTGATTAAAACAATACCAAATATAATAATCAATATAGTTCTAAACAAATTTTCACCATTCAACTCAAGTGTCATCATGCTTCTTTGCATAGCAGAGACAGCAATGTTTAACGAGTTTTCGCCTGGCAAAATTGAACCCGTGTACCGATGTTGTTGCGAAATATCTCCTTATACTTGTGTTGTGATGCTAATTAAAACAGTATCAAATATAATAATCAATATAGTTCTAAACAAATTTTCACCATTCAACTGAAGTGTCATCATGCTTCTTTGCATAGCAGAGACAGCAATGTTTAACGAGTTTTCGCCTGGCAAAATTGAACCCGTGTACCGATGTAGTTGCGAAATATCTCCTTAGACTTATGTTGTGATGCTGATTAAAACAATACCAAATATAATAATCAACATATTGAAAAAAATTTCACCATTCAACTCAAGTGTTATTATGCTTCTTTGCATAGAGGAAACAGCAATGTTTAACGAGTTTTCGCCTGGCAAAATTGAACCCGTGTACCGATGTTGTTGCGAAATATCTCCTTAGACTTGTGTTGTGATGCTGATTAAAACAATACCAAATATAATAATCAATATAGTTCTAAACAAATTTTCACCATTCAACTGAAGTGTCATCATGCTTCTTTGCATAGCAGAGACAGCAATGTTTAACGAGTTTTCGCCTGGCAAAATTGAACCCGTGTACCGATGTTGTTGCGAAATATCTCCTTAGACTTGTGTTGTGATGCTGATTAAAACAATACCAAATATAATAATCAATATAGTTCTAAACAAATTTTCACCATTCAACTGAAGTGTCATCATGCTTCTTTGCATAGCAGAGACAGCAATGTTTAACGAGTTTTCACCTGGCAAAATTGAACTCGTGTACCGATGTTGTTGCGAAATATCTCCTTATACTTGTGTTGTGATGCTGATTAAAACAATACCAAATATAATAATCAATATAGTTCTAAACAAATTTTCACCATTCAACTGAAGTGTCATCATGCTTCTTTGCATAGCAGAGACAGCAATGTTTAACGAGTTTTCGCCTGGCAAAATTGAACCCGTGTACCGATGTAGTTGCGAAATATCTCCTTAGACTTGTGTTGTGATGCTGATTAAAACAATACCAAATATAATAATCAATATAGTTCTAAACAAATTTTCACCATTTAACTGAAGTGTTGACAGAGACAGCAATGTTTAACGAGTTTTCGCCTGGCATAATTGAACCCGTGTACCGATGTTGTTGCGAAATATCTCCTTAGACTTGTGTTGTGATGCTGATTAAAACAATACCAAATATAATAATCAATATAGTTCTAAACAAATTTTCACCATTCAACTGAAGTGTCATCATGCTTCTTTGCATAGCAGAGACAGCAATGTTTAACGAGTTTTCGCCTGGCAAAATTGAACCCGTGTACCGATGTTGTTGCGAAATATCTGCTTATACTTGTGTTGTGATGCTGATTAAAACAGTATCAAATATAATAATCAATATAGTTCTACACAAATTTTCACCATTCAACTGAAGTGTTGACAGAGACAGCAATGTTTAACGAGTTTTCGCCTGGCAAAATTGAACCCGTGTACCGATGTTGTTGCGAAATATCTCCTTATACTTGTGTTGTGATGCTGATTAAAACAATACCAAATATAATAATCAATATAGTTCTAAACAAATTTTCACCATTCAACTGAAGTGTTGACAGAGACAGCAATGTTTAACGAGTTTTCGCCTGGCAAAATTGAACCCGTGTACCGATGTTGTTGCGAAATATCTCCTTATACTTGTGTTGTGATGCTGATTAAAACAGTATCAAATATAATAATCAATATAGTTCTAAACAAATTTTCACCATTCAACTGAAGTGTCATCATGCTTCTTTGCATAGCAGAGACAGCAATGTTTAACGAGTTTTCGCCTGGCAAAATTGAACCCGTGTACCGATGTTGTTGCGAAATATCTCCTTATACTTGTGTTGTGATGCTGATTAAAACAGTATCAAATATAATAATCAATATAGTTCTAAACAAATTTTCACCATTCAACTGAAGTGTCATCATGCTTCTTTGCATAGCAGAGACAGCAATGTTAAACGAGTTTTCGCCTGGCAAAATTGAACCCGTGTACCGATGTTGTTGCGAAATATCTCCTTATACTTGTGTTGTGATGCTGATTAAAACAGTATCAAATATAATAATCAATATAGTTCTAAACAAATTTTCACCATTCAACTGAAGTGTTGACAGAGACAGCAATGTTTAACGAGTTTTCGCCTGGCAAAATTGAACCCGTGTACCGATGTTGTTGCGAAATATCTCCTTATACTTGTGTTGTGATGCTGATTAAAACAATACCAAATATAATAATCAATATAGTTCTAAACAAATTTTCACCTTTCAACTGAAGTGTCATCATGCTTCTTTGCATAGCAGAGACAGCAATGTTTAACGAGTTTTCGCCTGGCAAAATTGAACCCGTGTACCGATGTTGTTGCGAAATATCTCCTTAGACTTGTGTTGTGATGCTGATTAAAACAATACCAAATATAATAATCAATATAGTTCTAAACAAATTTTCACCATTCAACTGAAGTGTTGACAGAGACAGCAATGTTTAACGAGTTTTCGCCTGGCAAAATTGAACCCGTGTACCGATGTTGTTGCGAAATATCTCCTTAGACTTGTGTTGTGATGCTGAATAAAACAATACCAAATATAATCATCAACATAGACAAAAAAAATTTCACCATTCAACTCAAGTGTCATCATGCTTCTTTGCATAGCAGAGACAGCAATGTTTAACAAGTTTTCGCCTGGCAAAATTGAACCCGTGTACCGATGTAGTTGCGAAATATCTCCTTATACTTGTGTTGTGATGCTGAATAAAACAATACCAAATATAATAATCAACATAGTCAAAAAAAATTTCACCATTCAACTCAAGTGTCATCATGCTTCTTTGCATAGCAGAGACAGCAATGTTTAACGAGTTTTCGCCTGGCAAAATTGAACCCGTGTACCGATGTTGTTGCGAAATATCTCCTTATACTTGTGTTGTGATGCTGATTAAAACAGTATCAAATATAATAATCAATATAGTTCTAAACAAATTTTCACCATTCAACTCAAGTGTCATCATGCTTCTTTGCATAGAGGAAACAGCAATGTTTAACGAGTTTTCGCCTGGCAAAATTGAACCCGTGTATCGATGTTGTTGCGAAATATCTCCTTATACTTGTGTTGTGATGCTGATTAAAACAGTATCAAATATAATAATCAATATAGTTCTAAACAAATTTTCACCAGTCAACTGAAGTGTCATCATGCTTCTTTGCATAGCAGAGACAGCAATGTTTAACGAGTTTTCGCCTGGCAAAATTGAACCCGTGTACCGATGTTGTTGCGAAATATCTCCTTAGACTTGTGTTGTGATGCTGATTAAAACAGTATCAAATATAATAATCAATATAGTTCTAAACAAATTTTCACCATTCAACTGAAGTGTCATCATGCTTCTTTGCATAGCAGAGACAGCAATGTTTAACGAGTTTTCGCATGGCAAAATTGAACCCGTGTACCGATGTAGTTGCGAAATATCTCCTTAGACTTGTGTTGTGATGCTGATTAAAACAGTATCAAATATAATAATCAATATAGTTCTAAACAAATTTTCACCATTCAACTCAAGTGTCATCATGCTTCTTTGCATAGCAGAGACAGCAATGTTTAACGAGTTTTCGCCTGGCAAAATTGAACCCGTGTACCGATGTTGTTGCGAAATATCTCCTTAGACTTGTGTTGTGATGCTGAATAAAACAATACCAAATATAATAATCAACATAGTCTAAAAAAATTTCACCATTCAACTGAAGTGTCATCATGCTTCTTTGCATAGCAGAAACAGCAATGTTTAACGAGTTTTCGCCTGGCAAAATTGAACCCGTGTACCGATGTAGTTGCGAAATATCTCCTTAGACTTGTGTTGTGATGCTGATTAAAACAGTATCAAATATAATAATCAATATAGTTCTAAACAAATTTTCACCATTCAACTGAAGTGTCATCATGCTTCTTTGCATAGCAGAGACAGCAATGTTTAACGAGTTTTCGCCTGGCAAAATTGAACCCGTGTACCGATGTTGTTGCGAAATATCTCCTTAGACTTGTGTTGTGATGCTGATTAAAACAATACCAAATATAATAATCAATATAGTTCTAAACAAATTTTCACCATTCAACTGAAGTGTTGACAGAGACAGCAATGTTTAACGAGTTTTCGCCTGGCAAAATTGAACCCGTGTACCGATGTTGTTGCGAAATATCTCATTATACTTGTGTTGTGATGCTGATTAAAACAGTATCAAATATAATAATCAATATAGTTCTAAACAAATTTTCACCATTCAACTGAAGTGTCATAATGCTTCTTTGCATAGCAGAGACAGCAATGTTTAACGAGTTTTCGCCTGGCAAAATTGAACCCGTGTACCGATGTTGTTGCGAAATATCTCCTTAGACTTGTGTTGTGATGCTGAATAAAACAATACCAAATATAATAATCAACATAGTCTAAAAAAATTTCACCATTCAACTGAAGTGTCATCATGCTTCTTTGCATAGCAGAAACAGCAATGTTTAACGAGTTTTCGCCTGGCAAAATTGAACCCGTGTACCGATGTAGTTGCGAAATATCTCCTTAGACTTGTGTTGTGATGCTGATTAAAACAGTATCAAATATAATAATCAATATAGTTCTAAACAAATTTTCACCATTCAACTGAAGTGTCATCATGCTTCTTTGCATAGCAGAGACAGCAATGTTTAACGAGTTTTCGCCTGGCAAAATTGAACCCGTGTACCGATGTTGTTGCGAAATATCTCCTTAGACTTGTGTTGTGATGCTGATTAAAACAATACCAAATATAATAATCAATATAGTTCTAAACAAATTTTCACCATTCAACTGAAGTGTTGACAGAGACAGCAATGTTTAACGAGTTTTCGCCTGGCAAAATTGAACCCGTGTACCGATGTTGTTGCGAAATATCTCATTATACTTGTGTTGTGATGCTGATTAAAACAGTATCAAATATAATAATCAATATAGTTCTAAACAAATTTTCACCATTCAACTGAAGTGTCATAATGCTTCTTTGCATAGCAGAGACAGCAATGTTTAACGAGTTTTCGCCTGGCAAAATTGAACCCGTGTACCGATGTTGTTGCGAAATATCTCCTTAGACTTGTGTTGTGATGCTGATTAAAACAATACCAAATATAATAATCAATATAGTTCTAAACAAATTTTCACCATTCAACTGAAGTGTTGACAGAGACAGCAATGTTTAACGAGTTTTCGCATGGCAAAATTGAACCCGTGTATCGATGTTGTTGCGAAATATCTCCTTATACTTGTGTTGTGATGCTGATTAAAACAGTATCAAATATAATAATCAATATAGTTCTAAACAAATTTTCACCATTCAACTGAAGTGTCATCATGCTTCTTTGCATAGCAGAGACAGCAATGTTTAACGAGTTTTCGCATGGCAAAATTGAACCCGTGTACCGATGTAGTTGCGAAATATCTCCTTAGACTTGTGTTGTGATGCTGATTAAAACAGTATCAAATATAATAATCAATATAGTTCTAAACAAATTTTCACCATTCAACTCAAGTGTCATCATGCTTCTTTGCATAGCAGAGACAGCAATGTTTAACGAGTTTTCGCCTGGCAAAATTGAACCCGTGTACCGATGTTGTTGCGAAATATCTCCTTAGACTTGTGTTGTGATGCTGAATAAAACAATACCAAATATAATAATCAACATAGTCAAAAAAAATTTCACCATTCAACTGAAGTGTCATCATGCTTCTTTGCATAGCAGAGACAGCAATGTTTAACGAGTTTTCGCCTGGCAAAATTGAACCCGTGTACCGATGTTGTTGCGAAATATCTCCTTAGACTTGTGTTGTGATGCTGATTAAAACAGTATCAAATATAATAATCAATATAGTTCTAAACAAATTTTCACCATTCAACTGAAGTGTCATCATGCTTCTTTGCATAGCAGAGACAGCAATGTTTAACGAGTTTTCGCCTGGCAAAATTGAACCCGTGTATCGATGTTGTTGCGAAATATCTCCTTAGACTTGTGTTGTGATGCTGATTAAAACAATACCAAATATAATAATCAATACAGTTCTAAACAAATTTTCACCATTCAACTGAAGTGTTGACAGAGACAGCAATGTTTAACGAGTTTTCGCCTGGCAAAATTGAACCCGTGTACCGATGTTGTTGCGAAATATCTCCTTATACTTGTGTTGTGATGCTGATTAAAACAGTATCAAATATAATAATCAATATAGTTCTAAACAAATTTTCACCATTCAACTGAAGTGTCATCATGCTTCTTTGCATAGCAGAGACAGCAATGTTTAACGAGTTTTCGCCTGGCAAAATTGAACTCGTGTACCGATGTTGTTGCGAAATATCTCCTTAGACTTGTGTTGTGATGCTGATTAAAACAATACCAAATATAATAATCAATATAGTTCTAAACAAATTTTCACCATTCAACTGAAGTGTTGACAGAGACAGCAATGTTTAACGAGTTTTCGCCTGGCAAAATTGAACCCGTGTACCGATGTTGTTGCGAAATATCTCCTTAGACTTGTGTTGTGATGCTGAATAAAACAATACCAAATATAATAATCAACATAGTCAAAAAAAATTTCACCATTCAACTCAAGTGTCATCATGCTTCTTTGCATAGCAGAGACAGCAATGTTTAACGAGTTTTCGCCTGGCAAAATTGAACCCGTGTACCGATGTAGTTGCGAAATATCTCCTTATAATTGTGTTGTGATGCTGAATAAAACAATACCAAATATAATAATCAATATAGTTCTAAACAAATTTTCACCATTCAACTGAAGTGTTGACAGAGACAGCAATGTTTAACGAGTTTTCACCTGGCAAAATTGAACCCGTGTACCGATGTTGTTGCGAAATATCTCCTTATACTTGTGTTGTGATGCTGATTAAAACAGTATCAAATATAATAATCAATATAGTTCTAAACAAATTTTCACCATTCAACTGAAGTGTTGACAGAGACAGCAATGTTTAACGAGTTTTCGCCTGGCAAAATTGAACCCGTGTACCGATGTTGTTGCGAAGTATCTCCTTATACTTGTGTTGTGATGCTGAATAAAACAATACCAAATATAATAATCATCATAGTCAAAAAAAATTTCACCATTCAACTCAAGTGTCATCATGCTTCTTTGCATAGCAGAGACAGCAATGTTTAACGAGTTTTCGCCTGGCAAAATTGAACCCGTGTACCGATGTTGTTGCGAAATATCTCCTTAGACTTGTGTTGTGATGCTGATTAAAACAATACCAAATATAATAATCAATATAGTTCTAAACAAATTTTCACCATTCAACTGAAGTGTTGACAGAGACAGCAATGTTTAACGAGTTTTCGCCTGGCAAAATTGAACCCGTGTACCGATGTTGTTGCGAAATATCTCCTTAGACTTGTGTTGTGATGCTGAATAAAACAATACCAAATATAATAATCAACATAGTCAAAAAAAATTTCACCATTCAACTCAAGTGTCATCATGCTTCTTTGCATAGCAGAGACAGCAATGTTTAACGAGTTTTCGCCTGGCAAAATTGAACCCGTGTACCGATGTAGTTGCGAAATATCTCCTAATAATTGTGTTGTGGTGCTGATTAAAACAGTATCAAATATAATAATCAATATAGTTCTAAACAAATTTTCACCATTCAACTGAAGTGTTGACAGAGACAGCAATGTTTAACGAGTTTTCGCCTGGCAAAATTGAACCCGTGTACCGATGTTGTTGCGAAATATCTCCTTATACTTGTGTTGTGATGCTGATTAAAACAATACCAAATATAATAATCAATATAGTTCTAAACAAATTTTCACCATTCAACTGAAGTGTTGACAGAGACAGCAATGTTTAACAAGTTTTCGCCTGGCAAAATTGAACCCGTGTACCGATGTTGTTGCGAAATATCTCCTTAGACTTGTGTTGTGATGCTGAATAAAACAATACCAAATATAATAATCAACATAGTCAAAAAAAATTTCACCATTCAACTCAAGTGTCATCATGCTTCTTTGCATAGCAGAGACAGCAATGTTTAACGAGTTTTCGCCTGGCAAAATTGAACCAGTGTACCGATGTTGTTGCGAAATATCTCCTTAGACTTGTGTTGTGATGCTGATTAAAACAATACCAAATATAATAATCAATATAGTTCTAAACAAATTTTCACCATTCAACTGAAGTGTCATCATGCTTCTTTGCATAGCAGAGACAGCAATGTTGAACAATTTTTCGCCTGGCAAAATTGAACCCGTGTACCGATGTTGTTGCGAAATATCTCCTTAGACTTGTGTTGTGATGCTGATTAAAACAATACCAAATATAATAATCAATATAGTTCTAAACAAATTTTCACCATTCAACTCAAGTGTTATTATGCTTCTTTGCATAGAGGAAACAGCAATGTTTAACGAGTTATCGCCTGGCAAAATTGAACCCGTGTACCGATGTTGTTGCGAAATATCTCCTTAGACTTGTGTTGTGATGCTGATTAAAACAGTATCAAATATAATAATCAATATAGTTCTAAACAAATTTTCACCATTCAACTGAAGTGTTGACAGAGACAACAATGTTTAACGAGTTTTCACCTGGCAAAATTGAACCCGTGTACCGATGTTGTTGCGAAATATCTCCTTAGACTTGTGTTGTGATGCTGATTAAAACAATACCAAATATAATAATCAATATAGTTCTAAACAAATTTTCACCATTCAACTGAAGTGTTGACAGAGACAGCAATGTTTAACGAGTTTTCGCCTGGAAAAATTGAACCCGTGTACCGATGTTGTTGCGAAATATCTCCTTAGACTTGTGTTGTGATGCTGATTAAAACAATACCAAATATAATAATCAATATAGTTCTAAACAAATTTTCACCATTCAACTGAAGTGTTGACAGAGACAGCAATGTTTAACGAGTTTTCACCTGGCAAAATTGAACCCGTGTACCGATGTTGTTGCGAAATATCTCCTTAGACTTGTGTTGTGATGCTGATTAAAACAATACCAAATATAATAATCAATATAGTTCTAAACAAATTTTCACCATTCAACTCAAGTGTCATCATGCTTCTTTCCATAGCAGAGACAGCAATGTTTAACAAGTTTTCGCCTGGCAAAATTGAACCCGTGTACCGATGTTGTTGCGAAATATCTCCTTAGACTTGTGTTGTGATGCTGATTAAAACAATACCAAATATAATAATCAATATAGTTCTAAACAAATTTTCAACATTCAACTGAAGTGTTGACAGAGACAGCAATGTTTAACGAGTTTTCACCTGGCAAAATTGAACCCGTGTACCGATGTTGTTGCGAAATATCTCCTAAGACTTGTGTTGTGATGCTGATTAAAACAATACCAAATATAATAATCAATATAGTTCTAAACAAATTTTCACCATTCAACTCAAGTGTCATCATGCTTCTTTGCATAGCAGAGACAGCAATGTTTAACGAGTTTTCGCCTGGCAAAATTGAACCCGTGTACCGATGTTGTTGCGAAATATCTCCTTATACTTGTGTTGTGATGCTAATTAAAACAGTATCAAATATAATAATCAATATAGTTCTAAACAAATTTTCACCATTCAACTGAAGTGTCATCATGCTTCTTTGCATAGCAGAGACAGCAATGTTTAACGAGTTTTCGCCTGGCAAAATTGAACCCGTGTACCGATGTAGTTGCGAAATATCTCCTTAGACTTATGTTGTGATGCTGATTAAAACAATACCAAATATAATAATCAACATATTGAAAAAAATTTCACCATTCAACTCAAGTGTTATTATGCTTCTTTGCATAGAGGAAACAGCAATGTTTAACGAGTTTTCGCCTGGCAAAATTGAACCCGTGTACCGATGTTGTTGCGAAATATCTCCTTAGACTTGTGTTGTGATGCTGATTAAAACAATACCAAATATAATAATCAATATAGTTCTAAACAAATTTTCACCATTCAACTGAAGTGTCATCATGCTTCTTTGCATAGCAGAGACAGCAATGTTTAACGAGTTTTCGCCTGGCAAAATTGAACCCGTGTACCGATGTTGTTGCGAAATATCTCCTTAGACTTGTGTTGTGATGCTGATTAAAACAATACCAAATATAATAATCAATATAGTTCTAAACAAATTTTCACCATTCAACTGAAGTGTCATCATGCTTCTTTGCATAGCAGAGACAGCAATGTTTAACGAGTTTTCACCTGGCAAAATTGAACTCGTGTACCGATGTTGTTGCGAAATATCTCCTTATACTTGTGTTGTGATGCTGATTAAAACAATACCAAATATAATAATCAATATAGTTCTAAACAAATTTTCACCATTCAACTGAAGTGTCATCATGCTTCTTTGCATAGCAGAGACAGCAATGTTTAACGAGTTTTCGCCTGGCAAAATTGAACCCGTGTACCGATGTAGTTGCGAAATATCTCCTTAGACTTGTGTTGTGATGCTGATTAAAACAATACCAAATATAATAATCAATATAGTTCTAAACAAATTTTCACCATTTAACTGAAGTGTTGACAGAGACAGCAATGTTTAACGAGTTTTCGCCTGGCATAATTGAACCCGTGTACCGATGTTGTTGCGAAATATCTCCTTAGACTTGTGTTGTGATGCTGATTAAAACAATACCAAATATAATAATCAATATAGTTCTAAACAAATTTTCACCATTCAACTGAAGTGTCATCATGCTTCTTTGCATAGCAGAGACAGCAATGTTTAACGAGTTTTCGCCTGGCAAAATTGAACCCGTGTACCGATGTTGTTGCGAAATATCTGCTTATACTTGTGTTGTGATGCTGATTAAAACAGTATCAAATATAATAATCAATATAGTTCTACACAAATTTTCACCATTCAACTGAAGTGTTGACAGAGACAGCAATGTTTAACGAGTTTTCGCCTGGCAAAATTGAACCCGTGTACCGATGTTGTTGCGAAATATCTCCTTATACTTGTGTTGTGATGCTGATTAAAACAATACCAAATATAATAATCAATATAGTTCTAAACAAATTTTCACCATTCAACTGAAGTGTTGACAGAGACAGCAATGTTTAACGAGTTTTCGCCTGGCAAAATTGAACCCGTGTACCGATGTTGTTGCGAAATATCTCCTTATACTTGTGTTGTGATGCTGATTAAAACAGTATCAAATATAATAATCAATATAGTTCTAAACAAATTTTCACCATTCAACTGAAGTGTCATCATGCTTCTTTGCATAGCAGAGACAGCAATGTTTAACGAGTTTTCGCCTGGCAAAATTGAACCCGTGTACCGATGTTGTTGCGAAATATCTCCTTATACTTGTGTTGTGATGCTGATTAAAACAGTATCAAATATAATAATCAATATAGTTCTAAACAAATTTTCACCATTCAACTGAAGTGTCATCATGCTTCTTTGCATAGCAGAGACAGCAATGTTAAACGAGTTTTCGCCTGGCAAAATTGAACCCGTGTACCGATGTTGTTGCGAAATATCTCCTTATACTTGTGTTGTGATGCTGATTAAAACAGTATCAAATATAATAATCAATATAGTTCTAAACAAATTTTCACCATTCAACTGAAGTGTTGACAGAGACAGCAATGTTTAACGAGTTTTCGCCTGGCAAAATTGAACCCGTGTACCGATGTTGTTGCGAAATATCTCCTTATACTTGTGTTGTGATGCTGATTAAAACAATACCAAATATAATAATCAATATAGTTCTAAACAAATTTTCACCTTTCAACTGAAGTGTCATCATGCTTCTTTGCATAGCAGAGACAGCAATGTTTAACGAGTTTTCGCCTGGCAAAATTGAACCCGTGTACCGATGTTGTTGCGAAATATCTCCTTAGACTTGTGTTGTGATGCTGATTAAAACAATACCAAATATAATAATCAATATAGTTCTAAACAAATTTTCACCATTCAACTGAAGTGTCATCATGCGTCTTTGCATAGCAGAGACAGCAATGTTTAACGAGTTTTCGCCTGGCAAAATTGAACCCGTGTACCGATGTTGTTGCGAAATATCTCCTTATACTTGTGTTGTGATGCTGATTAAAACAGTATCAAATATAATAATCAATATAGTTCTAAACAAATTTTCACCATTCAACTGAAGTGTCATCATGCTTCTTTGCATAGCAGAGACAGCAATGTTTAACGAGTTTTCGCCTGGCAAAATTGAACCCGTGTACCGATGTTGTTGCGAAATATCTCCTTATACTTGTGTTGTGATGCTGATTAAAACAGTATCAAATATAATAATCAATATAGTTCTAAACAAATTTTCACCATTCAACTGAAGTGTTGACAGAGACAGCAATGTTTAACGAGTTTTCGCCTGGCAAAATTGAACCCGTGTACCGATGTTGTTGCGAAATATCTCCTTATACTTGTGTTGTGATGCTGATTAAAACAATACCAAATATAATAATCAATATAGTTCTAAACAAATTTTCACCTTTCAACTGAAGTGTCATCATGCTTCTTTGCATAGCAGAGACAGCAATGTTTAACGAGTTTTCGCCTGGCAAAATTGAACCCGTGTACCGATGTTGTTGCGAAATATCTCCTTAGACTTGTGTTGTGATGCTGATTAAAACAATACCAAATATAATAATCAATATAGTTCTAAACAAATTTTCACCATTCAACTGAAGTGTCATCATGCGTCTTTGCATAGCAGAGACAGCAATGTTTAACGAGTTTTCGCCTGGCAAAATTGAACCCGTGTACCGATGTTGTTGCGAAATATCTCCTTATACTTGTGTTGTGATGCTGATTAAAACAGTATCAAATATAATAATCAATATAGTTCTAAACAAATTTTCACCATTCAACTGAAGTGTCATCATGCTTCTTTGCATAGCAGAGACAGCAATGTTTAACGAGTTTTCGCCTGGCAAAATTGAACCCGTGTACCGATGTTGTTGCGAAATATCTCCTTATACTTGTGTTGTGATGCTGATTAAAACAGTATCAAATATAATAATCAATATAGTTCTAAACAAATTTTCAACATTCAACTGAAGTGTTGACAGAGACAGCAATGTTTAACGAGTTTTCGCCTGGCAAAATTGAACCCGTGTACCGATGTTGTTGCGAAATATCTCCTTATACTTGTGTTGTGATGCTGATTAAAACAATACCAAATATAATAATCAATATAGTTCTAAACAAATTTTCACCTTTCAACTGAAGTGTCATCATGCTTCTTTGCATAGCAGAGACAGCAATGTTTAACGAGTTTTCGCCTGGCAAAATTGAACCCGTGTACCGATGTTGTTGCGAAATATCTCCTTAGACTTGTGTTGTGATGCTGATTAAAACAATACTAAATATAATAATCAATATAGTTCTAAACAAATTTTCACCATTCAACTGAAGTGTTGACAGAGACTGCAATGTTTAACGAGTTTTCGCCTGGCAAAATTGAACCCGTGTACCGATGTTGTTGCGAAATATCTCCTTAGACTTGTGTTGTGATGCTGATTAAAACAATACCAAATATAATAATCAATATAGTTCTAAACAAATTTTCACCATTCAACTGAAGTGTCATCATGCTTCTTTGCATAGCAGAGACAGCAATGTTTAACGAGTTTTCGCCTGGCAAAATTGAACCCGTGTACCGATGTAGTTGCAAAATATCTCCTTAGACTTGTGTTGTGATGCTGATTAAAACAATACTAAATATAATAATCAATATAGTTCTAAACAAATTTTCACCATTCAACTGAAGTGTTGACAGAGACAACAATGTTTAACGAGTTTTCGCCTGGCAAAATTGAACCCGTGTACCGATGTTGTTGCGAAATATCTCCTTATACTTGTGTTGTGATGCTGATTAAAACAATACCAAATATAATAATCAATATAGTTCTAAACAAATTTTCACCATTTAACTGAAGTGTTGACATAGACAGCAATGTTTAACGAGTTTTCGCCTGGCAAAATTGAACCCGTGTACCGATGTTGTTGCGAAATATCTCCTTATACTTGTGTTGTGATGCTGATTAAAACAATACCAAATATAATAATCAATATAGTTCTAAACAAATTTTCACCATTCAACTGAAGTGTTATCATGCTTCTTTGCATAGCAGAGACAGCAATGTTTAACGAGTTTTCGCCTGGCAAAATTGAACCCGTGTACCGATGTTGTTGCGAAATATCTCCTTAGACTTGTGTTGTGATGCTGATTAAAACAATACCAAATATAATAATCAATATAGTTCTAAACAAATTTTCACCATTCAACTGAAGTGTCATCATGCTTCTTTGCATAGCAGAGACAGCAATGTTTAACGAGTTTTCGCCTGGCAAAATTGAACCCGTGTACCGATGTTGTTGCGAAATATCTCGTTAGACTTGCGTTGTGATGCTGATTAAAACAATACCAAATATAATAATCAATATAGTTCTAAACAAATTTTCACCATTCAACTGAAGTGTTGACAGAGACAGCAATGTTTAACGAGTTTTCGCCTGGCAAAATTGAACCCGTGTACCGATGTTGTTGCGAAATATCTCCTTATACTTGTGTTGTGATGCTGATTAAAACAGTATCAAATATAATAATCAATATAGTTCTAAACAAATTTTCACCATTCAACTGAAGTGTCATCATGCTTCTTTGCATAGCAGAGACAGCAATGTTTAACGAGTTTTCGCCTGGCAAAATTGAACCCGTGTACCGATGTTGTTGCGAAATATCTCCTTATACTTGTGTTGTGATGCTGATTAAAACAGTATCAAATATAATAATCAATATAGTTCTAAACAAATTTTCACCTTTCAACTGAAGTGTCATCATGCTTCTTTGCATAGCAGGGACAGCAATGTTTAACGAGTTTTCGCCTGGCAAAATTGAACCCGTGTACCGATGTTGTTGCGAAATATCTCCTTAGACTTGTGTTGTGATGCTGATTAAAACAATACCAAATATAATAATCAATATAGTTCTAAACAAATTTTCACCATTCAACTGAAGTGTCATCATGCTTCTTTGCATAGCAGGGACAGCAATATTTAACGAGTTTTCGCCTGGCAAAATTGAACCCGTGTACCGATGTTGTTGCGAAATATCTCCTTATACTTGTGTTGTGATGCTGATTAAAACAATACCAAATATAATAATCAATATAGTTCTAAACAAATTTTTACCATTCAACTGAAGTGTTGACAGAGACAGCAATGTTTAACGAGTTTTCGCCTGGCAAAATTGAACCCGTGTACCGATGTTGTTGCGAAATATCTCCTTAGACTTGTGTTGTGATGCTGATTAAAACAATACCAAATATAATAATCAATATAGTTCTAAACAAATTTTCACCATTCAACTGAAGTGTCATCATGCTTCTTTGCATAGCAGAGACAGCAATGTTTAACGAGTTTTCGCCTGGCAAAATTGAACCCGTGTACCGATGTAGTTGCGAAATATCTCCTTAGACTTGTGTTGTGATGCTGATTAAAACAGTATCAAATATAATAATCAATATAGTTCTAAACAAATTTTCACCATTCAACTGAAGTGTTGAGAGACAGCAATGTTTAACGAGTTTTCGCCTGGCAAAATTGAACCCGTGTACCGATGTTGTTGCGAAATATCTCCTTAGACTTGTGTTGTGATGCTGATTAAAACAATACCAAATATAATAATCAATATAGTTCTAAACAAATTTTCACCATTCAACTGAAGTGTTGACAGAGACAGCAATGTTTAACGAGTTTTCGCCTGGCAAAATTGAACCCGTATACCAATGTTGTTGCGAAATATCTCCTTAGACTTGTGTTGTGATGCTGATTAAAACAATACTAAATATAATAATCAATATAGTTCTAAACAAATTTTCACCATTCAACTGAAGTGTTGACAGAGACAGCAATGTTTAACGAGTTTTCGCCTGGCAAAATTGAACCCGTGTACCGATGTTGTTGCGAAATATCTCCTTATACTTGTGTTGTGATGCTGATTAAAACAGTATCAAATATAAGAATCAATATAGTTCTAAACAAATTTTCACCATTCAACTGAAGTGTTGACAGAGACAGCAATGTTTAACGAGTTTTCGCCTGGCAAAATTGAACCCGTGTACCGATGTTGTTGCGAAATATCTCCTTAGACTTGTGTTGTGATGCTGATTAAAACAATACCAAATATAATAATCAATATAGTTCTAAACAAATTTTCACCTTTCAACTGAAGTGTCATCATGCTTCTTTGCATAGCAGGGACAGCAATGTTTAACGAGTTTTCGCCTGGCAAAATTGAACCCGTGTACCGATGTTGTTGCGAAATATCTCCTTAGACTTGTGTTGTGATGCTGATTAAAACAATACCAAATATAATAATAAATATAGTTCTAAACAAATTTTCACCTTTCAACTGAAGTGTCATCATGCTTCTTTGCATAGCAGGGACAGCAATGTTTAACGAGTTTTCGCCTGGCAAAATTGAACCCGTGTACCGATGTAGTTGCGAAATATCTCCTTAGACTTGTGTTGTGATGCTGATTAAAACAGTATCAAATATAATAATCAATATAGTTCTAAACAAATTTTCACCATTCAACTGAAGTGTTGAGAGACAGCAATGTTTAACGAGTTTTCGCCTGGCAAAATTGAACCCGTGTACCGATGTTGTTGCGAAATATCTCCTTAGACTTGTGTTGTGATGCTGATTAAAACAATACCAAATATAATAATCAATATAGTTCTAAACAAATTTTCACCATTCAACTGAAGTGTTGACAGAGACAGCAATGTTTAACGAGTTTTCGCCTGGCAAAATTGAACCCGTATACCAATGTTGTTGCGAAATATCTCCTTAGACTTGTGTTGTGATGCTGATTAAAACAATACTAAATATAATAATCAATATAGTTCTAAACAAATTTTCACCATTCAACTGAAGTGTTGACAGAGACAGCAATGTTTAACGAGTTTTCGCCTGGCAAAATTGAACCCGTGTACCGATGTTGTTGCGAAATATCTCCTTATACTTGTGTTGTGATGCTGATTAAAACAGTATCAAATATAAGAATCAATATAGTTCTAAACAAATTTTCACCATTCAACTGAAGTGTTGACAGAGACAGCAATGTTTAACGAGTTTTCGCCTGGCAAAATTGAACCCGTGTACCGATGTTGTTGCGAAATATTTCCTTATACTTGTGTTGTGATGCTGATTAAAACAATACCAAATATAATAATCAATATAGTTCTAAACAAATTTTCACCATTCAACTGAAGTGTTGACAGAGACAGCAATGTTTAACGAGTTTTCGCCTGGCAAAATTGAACCCGTGTACCGATGTTGTTGCGAAATATCTCCTTAGACTTGTGTTGTGATGCTGATTAAAAAAATACCAAATATAATAATCAATATAGTTCTAAACAAATTTTCACCATTCAACTGAAGTGTCATCATGCTTCTTTGCATAGCAGAGACAGCAATGTTTAACGAGTTTTCGCCTGGCAAAATTGAACCCGTGTACCGATGTAGTTGCGAAATATCTCCTTAGACTTGTGTTGTGATGCTGATTAAAACAGTATCAAATATAATAATCAATATAGTTCTAAACAAATTTTCACCATTCAACTGAAGTGTTGAGAGACAGCAATGTTTAACGAGTTTTCGCCTGGCAAAATTGAACCCATGTACCGATGTTGTTGCGAAATATCTCCTTAGACTTGTGTTGTGATGCTGATTAAAACAGTATCAAATATAATAATCAATATAGTTTTAAACAAATTTTCACCATTCAACTGAAGTGTTGACAGAGACATCAATGTTTAACGAGTTTTCGCCTGGCAAAATTGAACCCGTATACCAATGTTGTTGCGAAATATCTCCTTAGACTTGTGTTGTGATGCTGATTAAAACAATACCAAATATAATAATCAATATAGTTCTAAACAAATTTTCACCATTCAACTGAAGTGTCATCATGCTTCTTTGCATAGCAGGGACAGCAATGTTTAACGAGTTTTCGCCTGGCAAAATTGAACCCGTGTACCGATGTTGTTGCGAAATATCTCCTTAGACTTGTGTTGTGATGCTGATTAAAACAATACCAAATATAATAATCAATATAGTTCTAAACAAATTTTCACCATTCAACTGAAGTGTCATCATGCTTCTTTGCATAGCAGAGACAGCAATGTTTAACGAGTTTTCGCCTGGCAAAATTGAACCCGTGTACCGATGTAGTTGCGAAATATCTCCTTAGACTTGTGTTGTGATGCTGATTAAAACAGTATCAAATATAATAATCAATATAGTTCTAAACAAATTTTCACCATTCAACTGAAGTGTTGACAGAGACAGCAATGTTTAACGAGTTTTCGCCTGGCAAAATTGAACCCGTGTACCAATGTTGTTGCGAAATATCTCCTTAGACTTGTGTTGTGATGCTGATTAAAACAATACCAAATATAATAATCAATATAGTTCTTAACAAATTTTCACCATTCAACTGAAGTGTTGACAGAGACAGCAATGTTTAACGAGTTTTCGCCTGGCAAAATTGAACCCGTGTACCGATGTTGTTGCAAAATATCTCCTTATACTTGTGTTGTGATGCTGATTAAAACAATACCAAATATAATAATCAATATAGTTCTAAACAAATTTTCACCATTCAACTGAAGTGTCATCATGCTTCTTTGCATAGCAGAGACAGCAATGTTTAACGAGTTTTCGCCTGGCAAAATTGAACCCGTGTACCGATGTTGTTGCGAAATATCTCCTTATACTTGTGTTGTGATGCTGATTAAAACAGTATCAAATATAATAATCAATATAGTTCTAAACAAATTTTCACCATTCAACTGAAGTGTCATCATGCTTCTTTGCATAGCAGAGACAGCAATGTTTAACGAGTTTTCGCCTGGTAAAATTGAACCCGTGTACCGATGTTGTTGCGAAATATCTCCTTAGACTTGTGTTGTGATGCTGATTAAAACAATACCAAATATAATAATCAATATAGTTCTAAACAAATTTTCACCATTCAACTGAAGTGTCATCATGCTTCTTTGCATAGCAGAGACAGCAATATTTAACGAGTTTTCGCCTGGCAAAATTGAACCCGTGTACCGATGTTGTTGCGAAATATCTCCTTAGACTTGTGTTGTGATGCTGATTAAAACAGTATCAAATATAATAATCAATATAGTTCTAAACAAATTTTCACCATTCAACTGAAGTGTCATCATGCTTCTTTGCATAGCAGAGACAGCAATGTTTAACGAGTTTTCGCCTGGCAAAATTGAACCCGTGTACCGATGTTGTTGCGAAATATCTCCTTAGACTTGTGTTGTGATGCTGATTAAAACAATACCAAATATAATAATCAATATAGTTCTAAACAAATTTTCACCATTCAACTGAAGTGTCATCATGCTTCTTTGCATAGCAGAGACAGCAATGTTTAACGAGTTTTCGCCTGGCAAAATTGAACCCGTGTACCGATGTTGTTGCGAAATATCTCCTTATACTTGTGTTGTGATGCTGATTAAAACAATACCAAATATAATAATCAATATAGTTCTAAACAAATTTTCACCATTCAACTGAAGTGTCATCATGCTTCTTTGCATAGCAGAGACAGCAATGTTTAACGAGTTTTCGCCTGGCAAAATTGAACCCGTGTACCGATGTTGTTGCGAAATATCTCCTTATACTTGTGTTGTGATGCTGATTAAAACAGTATCAAATATAATAATCAATATAGTTCTAAACAAATTTTCACCATTCAACTGAAGTGTCATCATGCTTCTTTGCATAGCAGAGACAGCAATGTTTAACGAGTTTTCGCCTGGCAAAATTGAACCCGTGTACCGATGTTGTTGCGAAATATCTCCTTATACTTGTGTTGTGATGCTGATTAAAACAGTATCAAATATAATAATCAATATAGTTCTAAACAAATTTTCACCATTCAACTGAAGTGTTGACAGAGACAGCAATGTTTAACGAGTTTTCGCCTGGCAAAATTGAACCCGTGTACCGATGTTGTTGCGAAATATCTCCTTATACTTGTGTTGTGATGCTGATTAAAACAATACCAAATATAATAATCAATATAGTTCTAAACAAATTTTCACCATTCAACTGAAGTGTCATAATGCTTCTTTGCATAGCAGAGACAGCAATGTTTAACGAGTTTTCGCCTGGCAAAATTGAACCCGTGTACCGATGTTGTTGCGAAATATCTCCTTAGACTTGTGTTGTGATGCTGATTAAAACAATACCAAATATAATAATCTTTATAGTTCTAAACAAATTTTCACCATTCAACTGAAGTGTCATCATGCTTCTTTGCATAGCAGAGACAGCAATGTTTAACGAGTTTTCGCCTGGCAAAATTGAACCCGTGTACCGATGTTGTTGCGAAATATCTCCTTAGACTTGTGTTGTGATGCTGATTAAAACAATACCAAATATAATAATCAATATAGTTCTAAACAAATTTTCACCATTCAACTGAAGTGTCATCATGCTTCTTTGCATAGCAGAGACAGCAATGTTTAACGAGTTTTCACCTGGCAAAATTGAACTCGTGTACCGATGTTGTTGCGAAATATCTCCTTAGACTTGTGTTGTGATGCTGATTAAAACAATACCAAATATAATAATCAATATAGTTCTAAACAAATTTTCACCATTCAACTCAAGTGTCATCATGATTCTTTGCATAGCAGAGACAGCAATGTTTAACGAGTTTTCGCCTGGCAAAATTGAACCCGTGTACCGATGTTGTTGCGAAATATCTCCTTATACTTGTGTTGTGATGCTGATTAAAACAATACCAAATATAATAATCAATATAGTTCTAAACAAATTTTCACCATTCAACTGAAGTGTCATCATGCTTCTTTGCATAGCAGAGACAGCAATGTTTAACGAGTTTTCGCCTGGCAAAATTGAACCCGTGTACCGATGTTGTTGCGAAATATCTCCTTAGACTTGTGTTGTGATGCTGATTAAAACAGTATCAAATATAATAATCAATATAGTTCTAAACAAATTTTCACAATTCAACTCAAGTGTCATCATGCTTTTTGCATAGCAGAGACAGCAATGTTTAACGAGTTTTCGCCTGGCAAAATTGAACCCGTGTACCGATGTTGTTGCGAAATATCTCCTTAGACTTGTGTTGTGATGCTGATTAAAACAGTATCAAATATAATAGTCAATATAGTTCTAAACAAATTTTCACCATTCAACTGAAGTGTTGACAGAGACAGCAATGTTTAACGAGTTTTCGCCTGGCAAAATTGAACCCGTGTACCGATGTAGTTGCGAAATATCTCCTTAGACTTGTGTTGTGATGCTGATTAAAACAGTATCAAATATAATAATCAATATAGTTCTAAACAAATTTTCACAATTCAACTCAAGTGTCATCATGCTTCTTTGCATAGCAGAGACAGCAATGTTTAACGAGTTTTCGCCTGGCAAAATTGAACCCGTGTACCAATGTTGTTGCGAAATATCTCCTTATACTTGTGTTGTGATGCTGATTAAAACAATACCAAATATAATAATCAATATAGTTCTAAACAAATTTTCACCATTCAACTGAAGTGTCATCATGCTTCTTTGCATAGCAGAGACAGCAATGTTTAGCGAGTTTTCGCCTGGCAAAATTGAACCCGTGTACCGATGTTGTTGCGAAATATCTCCTTAGACTTGTGTTGTGATGTTTATTAAAACAGTATCAAATACAATAATCAATATAGTTCTAAACAAATTTTCACAATTCAACTCAAGTGTCATCATGCTTCTTTGCATAGCAGAGACAGCAATGTTTAACGAGTTTTCGCCTGGCAAAATTGAACCCGTGTACCGATGTTGTTGCGAAATATCTCCTTATACTTGTGTTGTGATGCTGATTAAAACAATACCAAATATAATAATCAATATAGTTCTAAACAAATTTTCACCATTCAACTGAAGTGTCATCATGCTTCTTTGCAGAGCAGAGACAGCAATGTTTAACGAGTTTTCGCCTGGCAAAATTGAACCCGTGTACCGATGTTGTTGCGAAATATCTCCTTAGACTTGTGTTGTGATGCTGATTAAAACAGTATCAAATATAATAATCAATATAGTTCTAAACAAATTTTCACCATTCAACTGAAGTGTCATCATGCTTCTTTGCATAGCAGAGACAGCAATGTTTAACGAGTTTTCACCTGGCAAAATTGAACCTGTGTACCGATGTTGTTGCGAAATATCTCCTTAGACTTGTGTTGTGATGCTGATTAAAACAGTAACAAATATAATAATCAATATAGTTCTAAGCAAATTTTCACCATTCAACTGAAGTGTCATCATGCTTCTTTGCATAGCAGAGACAGCAATGTTTAACGAGTTTTCACCTGGCAAATTTTAACCTGTGTACCGATGTTGTTGCGAAATATCTCCTTAGACTTGTGTTGTGATGCTGATTAAAACAGTAACAAATATAATAATCAATATAGTTCTAAACAAATTTTCACCATTCAACTGAAGTGTTGACAGAGACAGCAATGTTTAACGAGTTTTCGCCTGGCAAAATTGAACCCGTGTACCGATGTTGTTGCGAAACATCTCCTTAGACTTGTGTTGTGATGCTGAATAAAACAATACCAAATATAATAATCAACATATTGAAAAAAATTTCACCATTCAACTGAAGTGTCATCATGCTTCTTTGCATAGCAGAGACAGCAATGTTTAACGAGTTTTCGCCTGGCAAAATTGAACCCGTGTACCGATGTTGTTGCGAAATATCTCCTTAGACTTGTGTTGTGATGCTGATTAAAACAGTATCAAATATAATAATCAATATAGTTCTAAACAAATTTTCACCATTCAACTGAAGTGTCATCATGCTTCTTTGCATAGCAGAGACAGCAATGTTTAACGAGTTTTCACCTGGCAAAATTTAACCTGTGTACCGATGTTGTTGCGAAATATCTCCTTAGACTTGTGTTGTGATGCTGATTAAAACAATACCAAATATAATAATCAATATAGTTCTAAGCAAATTTTCACCATTCAACTGAAGTGTCATCATGCTTCCTTGCATAGCAGAGACAGCAATGTTTAACGAGTTTTCACCTGGCAAAATTTAACCCGTGTACCGATGTTGTTGCGAAATATCTCCTTAGACTTGTGTTGTGATGCTGATTAAAACAGTAACAAATATAATAATCAATATAGTTCTAAACAAATTTTCACCATTCAACTGAAGTGTTGACAGAGACAGCAATGTTTAACGAGTTTTCGCCTGGCAAAATTGAACCCGTGTACCGATGTTGTTGCGAAGCATCTCCTTAGACTTGTGTTGTGATGCTGAATAAAACAATACCAAATATAATAATCAACATATTGAAAAAAATTTCACCATTCAACTGAAGTGTCATCATGCTTCTTTGCATAGCAGAGACAGCAATGTTTAACGAGTTTTCGCCTGGCAAAATTGAACCCGTGTACCGATGTTGTTGCGAAATATCTCCTTAGACTTGTGTTGTGATGCTGATTAAAACAGTATCAAATATAATAATCAATATAGTTCTAAACAAATTTTCACCATTCAACTGAAGTGTTGACAGAGACAGCAATGTTTAACGAGTTTTCGCCTGGCAAAATTGAACCCGTGTACCGATGTTGTTGCGAAACATCTCCTTAAACTTGTGTTGTGATGCTGAATAAAACAATACCAAATATAATAATCAACATATTGAAAAAAATTTCACCATTCAACTGAAGTGTCATCATGCTTCTTTGCATAGCAGAGACAGCAATGTTTAACGAGTTTTCGCCTGGCAAAATTGAACCCGTGTACCGATGTTGTTGCGAAATATCTCCTTATACTTGTGTTGTGATGCTGATTAAAACAGTATCAAATATAATAATCAATATAGTTTTAAACAAATTTTCACCATTCAACTGAAGTGTTGACAGAGACAGCAATGTTTAACGAGTTTTCGCCTGGCAAAATTGAACCCGTGTACCGATGTTGTTGCGAAACATCTCCTTAGACTTGTGTTGTGATGCTGAATAAAACAATACCAAATATAATAATCAACATATTGAAAAAAATTTCACCATTCAACTGAAGTGTCATCATGCTTCTTTGCATAGCAGAGACAGCAATGTTTAACGAGTTTTCGCCTGGCAAAATTGAACCCGTGTACCGATGTTGTTGCGAAATATCTCCTTAGACTTGTGTTGTGATGTTGATTAAAACAGTATCAAATATAATAATCAATATAGTTCTAAACAAACTTTCACCATTCAACTGAAGTGTCATCATGCTTCTTTGCATAGCAGAGACAGCAATGTTTAACGAGTTTTCGCCTGGCAAAATTGAACCCGTGTACCGATGTTGTTGCGAAATATCTCCTTATACTTGTGTTGTGATGCTGATTAAAACAATACCAAATATAATAATCAATATAGTTCTAAACAAATTTTCACCATTCAACTGAAGTGTCATCATGCTTCTTTGCATAGCAGAGAAAGCAATGTTTAACGAGTTTTCGCCTGGCAAAATTGAACCCGTGTACCGATGTTGTTGCGAAATATCTCCTTAGACTTGTGTTGTGATGCTGATTAAAACAATACCAAATATAATAATCAATATAGTTCTAAACAAATTTTCACCATTCAACTGAAGTGTTGACAGAGACAGCAATGTTTAACGAGTTTTCGCCTGGCAAAATTGAACCCGTGTACCGATGTTGTTGCGAAATATCTCCTTATACTTGTGTTGTGATGCTGATTAAAACAGTATCAAATATAATAATCAATATAGTTCTAAACAAATTTTCACCATTCAACTGAAGTGTCATCATGCTTCTTTGCATAGCAGAGACAGCAATGTTTAACGAGTTTTGGCCTGGAAAAATTGAACCCGTGTACCGATGTTGTTGCGAAATATCTCCTTAGACTTGTGTTGTGATGCTGATTAAAACAGTATCAAATATAATAATCAATATAGTTCTAAACAAATTTTCACCATTCAACTGAAGTGTCATCATGCTTCTTTGCATAGCAGAGACAGCAATGTTTAACGAGTTTTCGCCTGGCAAAATTGAACCCGTGTACCGATGTTGTTGCGAAACATCTCCTTAGACTTGTGTTGTGATGCTGATTAAAACAATACCAAATATAATAATCAATATAGTTCTAAACAAATTTTCACCATTCAACTGAAGTGTTGACAGAGACAGCAATGTTTAACGAGTTTTCGCCTGGCAAAATTGAACCCGTGTACCGATGTTGTTGCGAAATATCTCCTTATACTTGTGTTGTGATGCTGATTAAAACAGTATCAAATATAATAATCAATATAGTTCTAAACAAATTTTCACCATTCAACTGAAGTGTTGACAGAGACAGCAATGTTTAACGAGTTTTCGCCTGGCAAAATTGAACCCGTGTACCGATGTTGTTGCGAAATATCTCCTTAGACTTGTGTTGTGATGCTGATTAAAACAATACCAAATATAATAATCAATATAGTTCTAAACAAATTTTCACCATTCAACTGAAGTGTTGACAGAGACAGCAATGTTTAACGAGTTTTCGCCTGGCAAAATTGAACCCGTGTACCGATGTTGTTGCGAAATATCTCCTTAGACTTGTGTTGTGATGCTGATTAAAACAGTATCAAATATAATAATCAATATAGTTCTAAACAAATTTTCACCATTCAACTGAAGTGTCATCATGCTTCTTTGCATAGCAGAGACAGCAATGTTTAACGAGTTTTCGCCTGGCAAAATTGAACCCGTGTACCGATGTTGTTGCGAAACATCTCCTTAGACTTGTGTTGTGATGCTGAATAAAACAATACCAAATATAATAATCAACATATTGAAAAAAATTTCACCATTCAACTGAAGTGTCATCATGCTTCTTTGCATAGCAGAGACAGCAATGTTTAACGAGTTTTCGCCTGGCAAAATTAAACCCGTGTACCGATGTTGTTGCGAAATATCTCCTTAGACTTGTGTTGTGATGCTGATTAAAACAGTATCAAATATAATAATCAATATAGTTCTAAACAAATTTTCACCATTCAACTGAAGTGTCATCATGCTTCTTTGCATAGCAGAGACAGCAATGTTTAACGAGTTTTCGCCTGGCAAAATTGAACCCGTGTACCGATGTAGTTGCGAAATATCTCCTTATACTTGTGTTGTGATGCTGATTAAAACAATACCAAATATAATAATCAATATAGTTCTAAACAAATTTTCACCATTCAACTGAAGTGTCATCATGCTTCTTTGCATAGCAGAGACAGCAATGTTTAACGAGTTTTTGCCTGGCAAAATTGAACCCGTGTACCGATGTTGTTGCGAAATATCTCCTTATACTTGTGTTGTGATGCTGATTAAAACAGTATCAAATATAATAATCAATATAGTTCTAAACAAATTTTCACCATTCAACTGAAGTGTCATCATGCTTCTTTGCATAGCAGAGACAGCAATGTTTAACGAGTTTTCGCCTGGCAAAATTGAACCCGTGTACCGATGTTGTTGCGAAATATCTCCTTATACTTGTGTTGTGATGCTGATTAAAACAATACCAAATATAATAATCAATATAGTTCTAAACAAATTTTCACCATTCAACTGAAGTGTCATCATGCTTCTTTGCATAGCAGAGACAGCAATGTTTAACGAGTTTTCGCCTGGCAAAATTGAACCCGTGTACCGATGTTGTTGCGAAATATCTCCTTATACTTGTGTTGTGATGCTGATTAAAACAATACCAAATATAATAATCAATATAGTTCTAAACAAATTTTCACCATTCAACTGAAGTGTCATCATGCTTCTTTGCATAGCAGAGACAGCAATGTTTAACGAGTTTTCGCCTGGCAAAATTGAACCCGTGTACCGATGTTGTTGCGAAATATCTCCTTATACTTGTGTTGTGATGCTGATTAAAACAATACCAAATATAATAATCAATATAGTTCTAAACAAATTTTCACCATTCAACTGAAGTGTCATCATGCTTCTTTGCATAGCAGAGACAGCAATGTTTAACGAGTTTTCGCCTTGCAAAATTGAACCCGTGTACCGATGTTGTTGCGAAATATCTCCTTATACTTGTGTTGTGATGCTGATTAAAACAATACCAAATATAATAATCAATATAGTTCTAAACAAATTTTCACCATTCAACTGAAGTGTCATCATGCTTCTTTGCATAGCAGAGACAGCAATGTTTAACGAGTTTTCGCCTGGCAAAATTGAACCCGTGTACCGATGATGTTGCGAAATATCTCCTTATACTTGTGTTGTGATGCTGATTAAAACAATACCAAATATAATAATCAATATAGTTCTAAACAAATTTTCACCATTCAACTGAAGTGTCATCATGCTTCTTTGCATAGCAGAGACAGCAATGTTTAACGAGTTTTCGCCTGGCAAAATTGAACCCGTGTACCGATGTTGTTGCGAAATATCTCCTTATACTTGTGTTGTGATGCTGATTAAAACAATACCAAATATAATAATCAATATAGTTCTAAACAAATTTTCACCATTCAACTGAAGTGTCATCATGCTTCTTTGCATAGCAGAGACAGCAATGTTTAACGAGTTTTCGCCTGGCAAAATTGAACCCGTGTACCGATGTTGTTGCGAAATATCTCCTTAGACTTGTGTTGTGATGCTGATTAAAACAATACCAAATATAATAATCAATATAGTTCTAAACAAATTTTCACCATTCAACTGAAGTGTCATCATGCTTCTTTGCATAGCAGAGACAGCAATGTTTAACGAGTTTTCGCCTGGCAAAATTGAACCCGTGTACCGATGTTGTTGCGAAATATCTCCTTAGACTTGTGTTGTGATGCTGATTAAAACAATACCAAATATAATAATCAATATAGTTCTAAACAAATTTTCACCATTCAACTGAAGTGTTGACAGAGACAGCAATGTTTAACGAGTTTTCGCCTGGCAAAATTGAACCCGTGTACCGATGTTGTTGCAAAATATCTCCTTAGACTTGTGTTGTGATGCTGATTAAAACAATACCAAATATAATAATCAATATAGTTCTAAACAAATTTTCACCATTCAACTGAAGTGTCATCATGCTTCTTTGCATAGCAGAGACAGCAATGTTTAACGAGTTTTCGTCTGGCAAAATTGAACCCGTGTACCGATGTTGTTGCGAAATATCTCCTTAGACTTGTGTTGTGATGCTGATTAAAACAATACCAAATATAATAATCAATATAGTTCTAAACAAATTTTCACCATTCAACTGAAGTGTTGACAGAGACAGCAATGTTTAACGAGTTTTCGCCTGGCAAAATTGAACCCGTATACCGATGTTGTTGCGAAATATCTCCTTAGACTTGTGTTGTGATGCTGATTAAAACAGTATCAAATATAATAATCAATATAGTTCTAAACAAATTTTCACCATTCAACTGAAGTGTCATCATGCTTCTTTGCATAGCAGAGACAGCAATGTTTAACGAGTTTTCGCCTGGCAAAATTGAACCCGTGTACCGATGTTGTTGCGAAATATCTCCTTAGACTTGTGTTGTGATGCTGATTAAAACAATACCAAATATAATAATCAATATAGTTCTAAACAAATTTTCACCATTCAACTGAAGTGTCATCATGCTTCTTTGCATAGCAGAGACAGCAATATTTAACGAGTTTTCGCCTGGCAAAATTGAACCCGTGTACCGATGTTGTTGCGAAATATCTCCTTATACTTGAGTTGTGATGCTGATTAAAACAATACCAAATATAATAATCAATATAGTTCTAAACAAATTTTCACCATTCAACTGAAGTGTCATCATGATTCTTTGCATAGCAGAGACAGCAATGTTTAACGAGTTTTCGCCTCGAAAAATTGAACCCGTGTACCGATGTTGTTGCGAAATATCTCCTTAGACTTGTGTTGTGATGCTGATTAAAACAATACCAAATATAATAATCAATATAGTTCTAAACAAATTTTCACCATTCAACTGAAGTGTCATCATGCTTCTTTGCATAGCAGAGACAGCAATGTTTAACGAGTTTTCGCCTGGCAAAATTGAACCCGTGTACCGATGTTGTTGCGAAATATCTCCTTAGACTTGTGTTGTGATGCTGATTAAAACAGTATCAAATATAATAATCAATATAGTTCTAAACAAATTTTCACCATTCAACTGAAGTGTCATCATGCTTCTTTGCATAGCAGAGACAGCAATGTTTAACGAGTTTTCGCCTGGCAAAATTGAACCCGTGTACCGATGTTGTTGCGAAATATCTCCTTATACTTGTGTTGTGATGCTGATTAAAACAATACCAAATATAATAATCAATATAGTTCTAAACAAATTTTCACCATTCAACTGAAGTGTTGACAGAGACAGCAATGTTTAACGAGTTTTCGCCTGGCAAAATTGAACCCGTGTACCGATGTTGTTGCGAAATATCTCCTTAGACTTGTGTTGTGATGCTGATTAAAACAGTATCAAATATAATAATCAATATAGTTCTAAACAAATTTTCACCATTCAACTGAAATGTCATCATGCTTCTTTGCATAGCAGAGACAGCAATGTTTAACGGGTTTTCGCCTGGCAAAATTGAACCCGTGTACCGATGTTGTTGCGAAATATCTCCTTATACTTGTGTTGTGATGGTGATTAAAACAGTATCAAATATAATAATCAATATAGTTCTAAACAAATTTTCACCATTCAACTGAAGTGTCATCATGCTTCTTTGCATAGCAGAGACAGCAATGTTTAACGAGTTTTCGCCTGGCAAAATTGAACCCGTGTACCGATGTTGTTGCGAAATATCTCCTTAGACTTGTGTTGTGATGCTGATTAAAACAGTATCGAATATAATAATCAATATAGTTCTAAACAAATTTTCACCATTCAACTGAAGGGTTGACAGAGACAGCAATGTTTAACGAGTTTTCGCCTGGCAAAATTGAACCCGTGTACCGATGTTGTTGCGAAATATCTCCTTAGACTTGTGTTGTGATGCTGATTAAAACAGTATCAAATATAATAATCAATATAGTTCTAAACAAATTTTCACCATTCAACTGAAGTGTCATCATGCTTCTTTGCATAGCAGAGACAGCAATGTTTAACGAGTTTTCACCTGGCAAAATTGAACCCGTGTACCGATGTTGTTGCGAAATATCTCCTTAGACTTGTGTTGTGATGCTGATTAAAACAGTATCAAATATAATAATCAATATAGTTCTAAACAAATTTTCACCATTCAACTGAAGTGTCATCATGCTTCTTTGCATAGCAGAGACAGCAATGTTTAACGAGTTTTCGCCTGGCAAAATTGAACCCGTGTACCGATGTTGTTGCGAAATATCTCCTTAGACTTGTGTTGTGATGCTGATTAAAACAATACCAAATATAATAATCAATATAGTTCTAAACAAATTTTCACCATTCAACTGAAGTGTCATCATGCTTCTTTGCATAGCAGAGACAGCAATGTTTAACGAGTTTTCGCCTGGCAAAATTGAACCCGTGTACCGATGTTGTTGCAAAATATCTCCTTAGACTTGTGTTGTGATGCTGATTAAAACAGTATCAAATATAATAATCAATATAGTTCTAAACAAATTTTCACCATTCAACTGAAGTGTCATCATGCTTCTTTGCATAGCAGAGACAGCAATGTTTAACGAGTTTTCGCCTGGCAAAATTGAACCCGTGTACCGATGTTGTTGCAAAATATCTCCTTAGACTTGTGTTGTGATGCTGATTAAAACAGTATCAAATATAATAATCAATATAGTTCTAAACAAATTTTCACCATTCAACTGAAGTGTTATCATGCTTCTTTGTATAGCAGAGACAGCAATGTTTAACGAGTTTTCGCCTGGCAAAATTGAACCCGTGTACCGATGTTTTTGCGAAATATCTCCTTATACTTGTGTTGTGATGCTGATTAAAACAATACCAAATATAATAATCAATATAGTTCTAAACAAATTTTCACCATTCAACTGAAGTGTCATCATGCTTCTTTGCATAGCAGAGACAGCAATGTTTAACGAGTTTTCACCTGGCAAAATTGAACCCGTGTACCGATGTTGTTGCGAAATATCTCCTTAGACTTGTGTTGTGATGCTGATTAAAACAGTATCAAATATAATAATCAATATAGTTCTAAACAAATTTTCACCATTCAACTGAAGTGTCATCATGCTTCTTTGCATAGCAGAGACAGCAATGTTTAACGAGTTTTCGCCTGGCAAAATTGAACCCGTGTACCGATGTTGTTGCGAAATATCTCCTTAGACTTGTGTTGTGATGCTGATTAAAACAATACCAAATATAATAATCAATATAGTTCTAAACAAATTTTCACCATTCAACTGAAGTGTCATCATGCTTCTTTGCATAGCAGAGACAGCAATGTTTAACGAGTTTTCGCCTGGCAAAATTGAACCCGTGTACCGATGTTGTTGCGAAATATCTCCTTATACTTGTGTTGTGATGCTGATTAAAACAATACCAAATATAATAATCAATATAGTTCTAAACAAATTTTCACCATTCAACTGAAGTGTCATCATGCTTCTTTGCATAGCAGAGACAGCAATGTTTAACGAGTTTTCGCCTGGCAAAATTGAACCCGTGTACCGATGTTGTTGCGAAATATCTCCTTAGACTTGTGTTGTGATGCTGATTAAAACAGTATCAAATATAATAATCAATATAGTTCTAAACAAATTTTCACCATTCAACTGAAGTGTCATCATGCTTCTTTGCATAGCAGAGACAGCAATGTTTAACGAGTTTTCGCCTGGCAAAATTGAACCCGTGTACCGATGTTGTTGCGAAATATCTCCTTAGACTTGTGTTGTGATGCTGATTAAAACAGTATCGAATATAATAATCAATATAGTTCTAAACAAATTTTCACCATTCAACTGAAGTGTTGACAGAGACAGCAATGTTTAACGAGTTTTCGCCTGGCAAAATTGAACCCGTGTACCGATGTAGTTGCGAAATATCTCCTTATACTTGTGTTGTGATGCTGATTAAAACAATACCAAATATAATAATCAATATAGTTCTAAACAAATTTTCACCATTCAACTGAAGTGTCATCATGCTTCTTTGCATAGCAGAGACAGCAATGTTTAACGAGTTTTCGCCTGGCAAAATTGAACCCGTGTACCGATGTTGTTGCGAAATATCTCCTTATACTTGTGTTGTGATGCTGATTAAAACAATACCAAATATAATAATCAATATAGTTCTAAACAAATTTTCACCATTCAACTGAAGTGTCATCATGCTTCTTTGCATAGCAGAGACAGCAATGTTTAACGAGTTTTCGCCTGGCAAAATTGAACCCGTGTACCGATGTTGTTGCGAAATATCTCCTTATACTTGTGTTGTGATGCTGATTAAAACAATACCAAATATAATAATCAATATAGTTCTAAACAAATTTTCACCATTCAACTGAAGTGTCATCATGCTTCTTTGCATAGCAGAGACAGCAATGTTTAACGAGTTTTCGCCTGGCAAAATTGAACCCGTGTACCGATGTTGTTGCGAAATATCTCCTTAGACTTGTGTTGTGATGCTGATTAAAACAGTATCAAATATAATAATCAATATAGTTCTAAACAAATTTTCACCATTCAACTGAAGTGTTGACAGAGACAGCAATGTTTAACGAGTTTTCGCCTGGCAAAATTGAACCCGTGTACCGATGTTGTTGCGAAATATCTCCTTAGACTTGTGTTGTGATGCTGATTAAAACAATACCAAATATAATAATCAATATAGTTCTAAACAAATTTTCACCATTCAACTGAAGTGTCATCATGCTTCTTTGCATAGCAGAGACAGCAATGTTTAACGAGTTTTCGCCTGGCAAAATTGAACCCGTGTACCGATGTTGTTGCGAAATATCTCCTTATACTTGTGTTGTGATGCTGATTAAAACAATACCAAATATAATAATCAATATAGTTCTAAACAAATTTTCACCATTCAACAGAAGTGTTGACAGAGACAGCAATATTTAACGAGTTTTCGCCTGGCAAAATTGAACCCGTGTACCGATGTTGTTGCAAAATATCTCCTTAGACTTGTGTTGTGATGCTGATTAAAACAGTATCAAATATAATAATCAATATAGTTCTAAACAAATTTTCACCATTCAACTGAAGTGTCATCATGCTTCTTTGCATAGCAGAGACAGCAATGTTTAACGAGTTTTCGCCTGGCAAAATTGAACCCGTGTACCGATGTTGTTGCGAAATATCTCCTTATACTTGTGTTGTGATGCTGATTAAAACAGTATCAAATATAATAATCAATATAGTTCTAAACAAATTTTCACCATTCAACTGAAGTGTCATCATGCTTCTTTGTATAGCAGAGACAGCAATGTTTAACGAGTTTTCGCCTGGCAAAATTGAACCCGTGTACCGATGTTGTTGCGAAATATCTCCTTATACTTGTGTTGTGATGCTGATTAAAACAATACCAAATATAATAATCAATATAGTTCTAAACAAATTTTCACCATTCAACTGAAGTGTCATCATGCTTCTTTGCATAGCAGAGACAGCAATGTTTAACGAGTTTTCGCCTGGCAAAATTGAACCCGTGTACCGATGTTGTTGCGAAATATCTCCTTAGACTTGTGTTGTGATGCTGATTAAAACAGTATCAAATATAATAATCAATATAGTTCTAAACAAATTTTCACCATTCAACTGAAGTGTCATCATGCTTCTTTGCATAGCAGAGACAGCAATGTTTAACGAGTTTTCGCCTGGCAAAATTGAACCCGTGTACCGATGTTGTTGCGAAATATCTCCTTATACTTGTGTTGTGATGCTGATTAAAACAATACCAAATATAATAATCAACATAGTTCTAAACAAATTTTCACCATTCAACTGAAGTGTCATCATGCTTCTTTGCATAGCAGAGACAGCAATGTTTAACGAGTTTTCGCCTGGCAAAATTGAACCCGTGTACCGATGTTGTTGCGAAATATCTCCTTATACTTGTGTTGTGATGCTGATTAAAACAATACCAAATATAATAATCAATATAGTTCTAAACAAATTTTCACCATTCAACTGAAGTGTTGACAGAGACAGCAATGTTTAACGAGTTTTCGCCTGGCAAAATTGAACCCGTGTACCGATGTTGTTGCGAAATATCTCCTTATACTTGTGTTGTGATGCTGATTAAAACAATACCAAATATAATAATCAATATAGTTCTAAACAAATTTTCACCATTCAACTGAAGTGTTGACAGAGACAGCAATGTTTAACGAGTTTTCGCCTGGCAAAATTGAACCCGTGTACCGATGTTGTTGCGAAATATCTCCTTATACTTGTGTTGTGATGCTGATTAAAACAGTATCAAATATAATAATCAATATAGTTCTAAACAAATTTTCACCATTCAACTGAAGTGTCATCATGCTTCTTTGTATAGCAGAGACAGCAATGTTTAACGAGTTTTCGCCTGGCAAAATTGAACCCGTGTACCGATGTTGTTGCGAAATATCTCCTTATACTTGTGTTGTGATGCTGATTAAAACAGTATCAAATATAATAATCAATATAGTTCTAAACAAATTTTCACCATTCAACTGAAGTGTCATCATGCTTCTTTGCATAGCAGAGACAGCAATGTTTAACGAGTTTTCGCCTGGTAAAATTGAACCCGTGTACCGATGTTGTTGTGAAATATCTCCTTATACTTGTGTTGTGATGCTGATTAAAACAGTATCAAATATAATAATCAATATAGTTCTAAACAAATTTTCACCATTCAACTCAAGTGTCATCATGCTTCTTTGCATAGAGGAAACAGCAATGTTTAACGAGTTTTCGCCTGGCAAAATTGAACCCGTGTACCGATGTTGTTGCGAAATATCTCCTTATACTTGTGTTGTGATGCTGATTAAAACAGTATCAAATATAATAATCAATATAGTTCTAAACAAATTTTCACCATTCAACTGAAGTGTCATCATGCTTCTTTGCATAGCAGAGACAGCAATGTTTAACGAGTTTTCGCCTGGCAAAATTGAACCCGTGTACCGATGTTGTTGCGAAATATCTCCTTATACGTGTGTTGTGATGCTGATTAAAACAGTATCAAATATAATAATCAATATAGTTCTAAACAAATTTTCACCATTCAACTGAAGTGTTGACAGAGACAGCAATGTTTAACGAGTTTTCGCCAGGCAAAATTGAACCCGTGTACCGATGTTGTTGCGAAATATCTCCTTAGACTTGTGTTGTGATGCTGATTAAAACAATACCAAATATAATAATCAATATAGTTCTAAACAAATTTTCACCATTCAACTGAAGTGTCATCATGCTTCTTTGCATAGCAGAGACAGCAATGTTTAACGAGTTTTCGCCTGGCAAAATTGAACCCATGTACCGATGTTGTTGCGAAATATCTCCTTATACTTGTGTTGTGATGCTGATTAAAACAGTATCAAATATAATAATCAATATAGTTCTAAACAAATTTTCACCATTCAACTGAAGTGTTGACAGAGACAGCAATGTTTAACGAGTTTTCGCCTGGCAAAATTGAACCCGTGTACCGATGTTGTTGCGAAATATCTCCTTAGACTTGTGTTGTAATGCTGATTAAAACAGTATCAAATATAATAATCAATATAGTTCTAAACAAATTTTCACCATTCAACTGAAGTGTTGACAGAGACAGCAATGTTTAACGAGTTTTCGCCTGGCAAAATTGAACCCGTGTACCGATGTTGTTGCGAAATATCTCCTTAGACTTGTGTTGTGATGCTGAATAAAACAGTACCAAATATAATAATCAACATAGTCAAAAAAAATTTCACCATTCAACTCAAGTGTCATCATGCTTCTTTGCATAGCAGAGACAGCAATGTTTAACGAGTTTTCGCCTGGCAAAATTGAACCCGTGTACCGATGTAGTTGCGAAATATCTCCTTATACTTGTGTTGTGATGCTGAATAAAACAATACCAAATATAATAATCAACATAGTCAAAAAAAATTTCACCATTCAACTCAAGTGTCATCATGCTTCTTTGCATAGCAGAGACAGCAATGTTTAACGAGTTTTCGCCTGGCAAAATTGAACCCGTGTACCGATGTTGTTGCGAAATATCTCCTTATACTTGTGTTGTGATGCTGATTAAAACAGTATCAAATATAATAATCAATATAGTTCTAAACAAATTTTCACCATTCAACTGAAGTGTCATCATGCTTCTTTGCATAGCAGAGACAGCAATGTTTAACGAGTTTTCGCCTGGCAAAATTGAACCCGTGTACCGATGTTGTTGCGAAATATCTCCTTAGACTTGTGTTGTGATGCTGATTAAAACAGTATCAAAAATAATAATCAATATAGTTCTAAACAAATTTTCACCATTCAACTCAAGTGTCATCATGCTTCTTTGCATAGCAGAGACAGCAATGTTTAACGAGTTTTCGCCTGGCAAAATTGAACCCGTGTACCGATGTTGTTGCGAAATATCTCCTTAGACTTGTGTTGTGATGCTGAATAAAATAATACCAAATATAATAATCAACATAGTCAAAAAAAATTTCACCATTCAACTGAAGTGTCATCATGCTTCTTTGCATAGCAGAGACAGCAATGTTTAACGAGTTTTCGCCTGGCAAAATTGAACCCGTGTACCGATGTAGTTGCGAAATATCTCCTTAGACTTGTGTTGTGATGCTGATTAAAACAGTATCAAATATAATAATCAATATAGTTCTAAACAAATTTTCACCATTCAACTGAAGTGTCATCATGCTTCTTTGCATAGCAGAGACAGCAATGTTTAACGAGTTTTCGCCTGGCAAAATTGAACCCGTGTACCGATGTTGTTGCGAAATATCTCCTTAGACTTGTGTTGTGATGCTGATTAAAACAATACCAAATATAATAATCAATATAGTTCTAAACAAATTTTCACCATTCAACTGAAGTGTTGACAGAGACAGCAATGTTTAACGAGTTTTCGCCTGGCAAAATTGAACCCGTGTACCGATGTTGTTGCGAAATATCTCCTTATACTTGTGTTGTGATGCTGATTAAAACAGTATCAAATATAATAATCAATATAGTTCTAAACAAATTTTCACCATTCAACTGAAGTGTCATCATGCTTCTTTGCATAGCAGAGACAGCAATGTTTAACGAGTTTTCGCCTGGCAAAATTGAACCCGTGTACCGATGTTGTTGCGAAATATCTCCTTAGACTTGTGTTGTGATGCTGATTAAAACAATATCAAATATAATAATCAATATAGTTCTAAACAAATTTTCACCATTCAACTGAAGTGTTGACAGAGACAGCAATGTTTAACGAGTTTTCGCATGGCAAAATTGAACCCGTGTATCGATGTTGTTGCGAAATATCTCCTTATACTTGTGTTGTGATGCTGATTAAAACAGTATCAAATATAATAATCAATATAGTTCTAAACAAATTTTCACCATTCAACTGAAGTGTCATCATGCTTCTTTGCATAGCAGAGATAGCAATGTTTAACGAGTTTTCGCCTGGCAAAATTGAACCCGTGTACCGATGTTGTTGCGAAATATCTCCTTAGACTTGTGTTGTGATGCTGATTAAAACAGTATCAAATATAATAATCAATATAGTTCTAAACAAATTTTCACCATTCAACTGAAGTGTCATCATGCTTCTTTGCATAGCAGAGACAGCAATGTTTAACGAGTTTTCGCATGGCAAAATTGAACCCGTGTACCGATGTAGTTGCGAAATATCTTCTTAGACTTGTGTTGTGATACTGATTAAAACAGTATCAAATATAATAATCAATATAGTTCTAAACAAATTTTCACCATTCAACTCAAGTGTCATCATGCTTCTTTGCATAGCAGAGACAGCAATGTTTAACGAGTTTTCGCCTGGCAAAATTGAACCCGTGTACCGATGTTGTTGCGAAATATCTCCTTAGACTTGTGTTGTGATGCTGAATAAAACAATACCAAATATAATAATCAACATAGTCACAAAAAAATTTCACCATTCAACTGAAGTGTCATCATGCTTCTTTGCATAGCAGAGACAGCAATGTTTAACGAGTTTTCGCCTGGCAAAATTGAACCCGTGTACCGATGTAGTTGCGAAATATCTCCCTAGACTTGTGTTGTGATGCTGATTAAAACAGTATCAAATATAATAATCAATATAGTTCTAAACAAATTTTCACCATTCAACTGAAGTGTCATCATGCTTCTTTGCATAGCAGAGACAGCAATGTTTAACGAGTTTTCGCCTGGCAAAATTGAACCCGTGTACCGATGTTGTTGCGAAATATCTCCTTAGACTTGTGTTGTGATGCTGATTAAAACAATACCAAATATAATAATCAATATAGTTCTAAACAAATTTTCACCATTCAACTGAAGTGTTGACAGAGACAGCAATGTTTAACGAGTTTTCGCCTGGCAAAATTGAACCCGTGTACCGATGTTGTTGCGAAATATCTCCTTATACTTGTGTTGTGATGCTGATTAAAACAGTATCAAATATAATAATCAATATAGTTCTAAACAAATTTTCACCATTCAACTGAAGTGTCATCATGCTTCTTTGCATAGCAGAGACAGCAATGTTTAACGAGTTTTCGCCTGGCAAAATTGAACCCGTGTACCGATGTTGTTGCGAAATATCTCCTTATACTTGTGTTGTGATGCTGATTAAAACAGTATCAAATATAATAATCAATATAGTTCTAAACAAATTTTCACCATTCAACTGAAGTGTTGACAGAGACAGCAATGTTTAACGAGTTTTCGCCTGGCAAAATTGAACCCGTGTACCGATGTTGTTGCGAAATATCTCCTTATACTTGTGTTGTGATGCTGAATAAAACAATACCAAATATAATAATCATCATAGTCAAAAAAAATTTCACCATTCAACTGAAGTGTCATCATGCTTCTTTGCATAGCAGAGACAGCAATGTTTAACGAGTTTTCGCCTGGCAAAATTGAACCCGTGTACCGATGTTGTTGCGAAATATCTCCTTAGACTTGTGTTGTGATGCTGATTAAAACAATACCAAATATAATAATCAATATAGTTCTAAACAAATTTTCACCATTCAACTGAAGTGTTGACAGAGACAGCAATGTTTAACGAGTTTTCGCCTGGCAAAATTGAACCCGTGTACCGATGTTGTTGCGAAATATCTCCTTAGACTTGTGTTGTGATGCTGAATAAAACAATACCAAATACAATAATCAACATAGTCAAAAAAAATTTTCAACATTCAACTAAAGTGTCATCATGCTTCTTTGCATAGCAGAGACAGCAATGTTTAACGAGTTTTCGCCTGGCAAAATTGAACCTGTGTACCGATGTAGTTGCGAAATATCTCCTAATAATTGTGTTGTGATGCTGATTAAAACAGTATCAAATATAATAATCAATATAGTTCTAAACAAATTTTCACCATTCAACTGAAGTGTTGACAGAGACAGCAATGTTTAACGAGTTTTCGCCTGGCAAAATTGAACCCGTGTACCGATGTTGTTGCGAAATATCTCCTTATACTTGTGTTGTGATGCTGAATAAAATAATACCAAATATAATAATCAACATAGTCAAAAAAAATTTCACCATTCAACTGAAGTGTCATCATGCTTCTTTGCATAGCAGAGACAGCAATGTTTAACGAGTTTTCGCCTGGCAAAATTGAACCCGTGTACCGATGTTGTTGCGAAATATCTCCTTAGACTTGTGTTGTGATGCTGATTAAAACAATACCAAATATAATAATCAATATAGTTCTAAACAAATTTTCACCATTCAACTGAAGTGTCATCATGCTTCTTTGCATAGCAGAGACAGCAATGTTTAACGAGTTTTCGCCTGGCAAAATTGAACCCGTGTACCGATGTTGTTGCGAAATATCTCCTTATACTTGTGTTGTGATGCTGATTAAAACAATACCAAATATAATGATCAATATAGTTCTAAACAAATTTTCACCATTCAACTGAAGTGTCATCATGCTTCTTTGCATAGCAGAGACAGCAATGTTTAACGAGTTTTCGCCTGGCAAAATTGAACCCGTGTACCGATGTTGTTGCGAAATATCTCCTTAGACTTGTGTTGTGATACTGATTAAAACAATACCAAATATAATAATCAATATAGTTCTAAACAAATTTTCACCATTCAACTCAAGTGTCATCATGCTTCTTTGCATAGCAGAGACAGCAATGTTTAACGAGTTTTCGCCTGGCAAAATTGAACCCGTGTACCGATGTTGTTGCGAAATATCTCCTTATACTTGTGTTGTGATGCTGATTAAAACAGTATCAAATATAATAATCAATATAGTTCTAAACAAATTTTCACCATTCAACTGAAGTGTTGACAGAGACAGCAATGTTTAACGAGTTTTCGCCTGGCAAAATTGAACCCGTGTACCGATGTTGTTGCGAAATATCTCCTTAGACTTGTGTTGTGATGTTGAATAAAACAATACCAAATATAATAATCAACATAGTCAAAAAAAATTTCACCATTCAACTAAAGTGTCATCATGCTTCTTTGCATAGCAGAGACAGCAATGTTTAACGAGTTTTCGCCTGGCAAAATTGAACCTGTGTACCGATGTAGTTGCAAAATATCTCCTAATAATTGTGTTGTGATGCTGATTAAAACAGTATCAAATATAATCTAATATATAAAGTAAAGTCCGATTTTTTCGTGTGTTTCTGTAACATTTTGTAGAGGTGGAAAAAATTGACACTATTTAGGTAGAGGGGGAAGAAACTAAACTATATTATAAAATAGAAAAACTCAAAGTAAAATAATTCTCAATTTTTCTCTCACACTTATATTCTGCAGTTCAGCACGTAATTAAAAAAAATATTTCCCCTTAAATGGGTAAACAAAAAAATTTTATCTTTTATAACAAACGGTCATAAAAATTTATATATGTAAAAAATCGGTAGGTAACAATTTTTTCGGTTAAAAGTAAATATACGTAAAATATGCCAAATCCGATTGCGATCGGCGTATGTGTTAGTGAAAAATATTGAAAACCCTTTTAATAGTGAGAACAAAAGAATAGATATGTAAAGTGAAATAGAATCGACGTTAAAAAGAATCCAACCAATACCTTAAAATTAGTTTTTATTTCAATACTAATCATATAAAAGAGAGATTCCCAACAAAAAATGAATACAAGCAATATTCAACGGGAATTCCCACACAAAATATCATATTAAAAAGTCGTATAGAAAAATCGGCATAACTTCAAAATCGCATATAAACGAAAAAGAATTATTATTTTCTTCTATTAAGTGTTATAAATGCTTTGATTTTTTAAAAACAGGCTTTTAGAAAGTGAACATATACGTAAAACAAAATATAGGCTCTCTGATAAAAACTTTATTTTCATCCCTGAAATAGAATTTTGAATTGCATTAACAATACGTCAAAAGGTTATGGAATTTATTACTTATGTTTATTTTTAATGGGAAAAGGCAAATCGGAGGTTTTAATTAAATATAAAAACTAAATATTGTCGGGACTTTAAAAATTAGCATAAACGGGGTTTCATTATATTCACAACTTTATTTTATTGCCGTGCAAAGCCGGGTAATACCAGCTAGTAATCAATATAGTTCTAAACAAATTTTCACCATTCAACTGAAGTGTTGACAGAGACAGCAATGTTTAACGAGTTTTCGCCTGGCAAAATTGAACCCGTGTACCGATGTTGTTGCGAAATATCTCCTTATACTTGTGTTGTGATGCTGAATAAAACAATACCAAATATAATAATCAACATAGTCAAAAAAAATTTCACCATTCAACTGAAGTGTCATCATGCTTCTTTGCATAGCAGAGACAGCAATGTTTAACGAGTTTTCGCCTGGCAAAATTGAACCCGTGTACCGATGTTGTTGCGAAATATCTCCTTAGACTTGTGTTGTGATGCTGATTAAAACAATACCAAATATAATAATCAATATAGTTCTAAACAAATTTTCACCATTCAACTGAAGTGTCATCATGCTTCTTTGCATAGCAGAGACAGCAATGTTTAACGAGTTTTCGCCTGGCAAAATTGAACCCGTGTACCGATGTTGTTGCGAAATATCTCCTTATACTTGTGTTGTGATGCTGATTAAAACAATACCAAATATAATGATCAATATAGTTCTAAACAAATTTTCACCATTCAACTGAAGTGTCATCATGCTTCTTTGCATAGCAGAGACAGCAATGTTTAACGAGTTTTCGCCTGGCAAAATTGAACCCGTGTACCGATGTTGTTGCGAAATATCTCCTTAGACTTGTGTTGTGATACTGATTAAAACAATACCAAATATAATAATCAATATAGTTCTAAACAAATTTTCACCTTTCAACTGAAGTGTCATCATGCTTCTTTGCATAGCAGAGACAGCAATGTTTAACGAGTTTTCGCCTGGCAAAATTGTACCCGTGTACCGATGTTGTTGCGAAATATCTCCTTAGACTTGTGTTGTGATGCTGATTAAAACAGTATCAAATATAATAATCAATATAGTTCTAAACAAATTTTCACCATTCAACTGAAGTGTTGACAGAGACAGCAATGTTTAACGAGTTTTCGCCTGGCAAAATTGAACCCGTGTACCGATGTTGTTGCGAAATATCTCCTTAGACTTGTGTTGTGATGCTGATTAAAACAATACCAAATATAATAATCAATATAGTTCTAAACAAATTTTCACCATTCAACTGAAGTGTCATCATGCTTCTTTGCATAGCAGAGACAGCAATGTTTAACGAGTTTTCGCCTGGCAAAATTGAACCCGTGTACCGATGTTGTTGCGAAATATCTCCTTAGACTTGTGTTGTGATGCTGATTAAAACAATACCAAATATAATAATCAATATAGTTCTAAACAAATTTTCACCATTCAACTGAAGTGTTGACAGAGACAGCAATGTTTAATGAGTTTTCGCCTGGCAAAATTGAACCCGTGTACCGATGTAGTTGCGAAATATCTCCTTAGACTTGTGTTGTGATGCTGATTAAAACAGTATCAAATATAATAATCAATATAGTTCTAAACAAATTTTCACCATTCAACTGAAGTGTTGACAGAGACAGCAATGTTTAACGAGTTTTCGCCTGGCAAAATTGAACCCGTGTACCGATGTAGTTGCGAAATATCTCCTTATAATTGTGTTGTGATGCTGAATAAAACAATACCAAATATAATAATCAATATAGTTCTAAACAAATTTTCACCATTCAACTGAAGTGTTGACAGAGACAGCAATGTTTAACGAGTTTTCACCTGGCAAAATTGAACCCGTGTACCAATGTTGTTGCGAAATATCTCCTTATACTTGTGTTGTGATGCTGATTAAAACAGTATCAAATATAATAATCAATATAGTTCTAAACAAATTTTCACCATTCAACTGAAGTGTTGACAGAGACAGCAATGTTTAACGAGTTTTCGCCTGGCAAAATTAAACCCGTGTACCGATGTTGTTGCGAAATATCTCCTTATACTTGTGTTGTGATGCTGAATAAAACAATACCAAATATAATAATCATCATAGTCAAAAAAAAATTCACCATTCAACTGAAGTGTCATCATGCTTCTTTGCATAGCAGAGACAGCAATGTTTAACGAGTTTTCGCCTGGCAAAATTGAACCCGTGTACCGATGTTGTTGCGAAATATCTCCTTAGACTTGTGTTGTGATGCTGATTAAAACAATACCAAATATAATAATCAATATAGTTCTAAACAAATTTTCACCATTCAACTGAAGTGTTGACAGAGACAGCAATGTTTAACGAGTTTTCGCCTGGCAAAATTGAACCCGTGTACCGATGTTGTTGCGAAATATCTCCTTAGACTTGTGTTGTGATGCTGAATAAAACAATACCAAATATAATAATCAACATAGTCAAAAAAAATTTCACCATTCAACTCAAGTGTCATCATGCTTCTTTGCATAGCAGAGACAGCAATGTTTAACGAGTTTTCGCCTGGCAAAATTGAACCCGTGTACCGATGTAGTTGCGAAATATCTCCTAATAATTGTGTTGTGATGCTGATTAAAACAGTATCAAATATAATAATCAATATAGTTCTAAACAAATTTTCACCATTCAACTGAAGTGTTGACAGAGACAGCAATGTTTAACGAGTTTTCGCCTGGCAAAATTGAACCCGTGTACCGATGTTGTTGCGAAATATCTCCTTATACTCGTGTTGCGATGCTGAATAAAACAATACCAAATATAATAATCATCATAGTCAAAAAAAATTTCACCATTCAACTGAAGTGTCATCATGCTTCTTTGCATAGCAGAGACAGCAATGTTTAACGAGTTTTCGCCTGGCAAAATTGAACCCGTGTACCGATGTTGTTGCGAAATATCTCCTTAGACTTGTGTTGTGATGCTGATTAAACCAGTATCAAATATAATAATCAATATAGTTCTAAACAAATTTTCACCATTCAACTGAAGTGTTGACAGAGACAGCAATGTTTAACGAGTTTTCGCCTGGCAAAATTGAACCCGTGTACCGATGTTGTTGCGAAATATCTCCTTAGACTTGTGTTGTGATGCTGAATAAAACAATACCAAATATAATAATCAACATAGTCAAAAAAAATTTCACCATTCAACTGAAGTGTCATCATGCTTCTTTGCATAGCAGAGACAGCAATGTTTTACGAGTTTTCGCCTGGCAAAATTGAACCCGTGTACCGATGTTGTTGCGAAATATCTCCTTAGACTTGTGTTGTGATGCTGATTAAAACAATACCAAATATAATAATCAATATAGTTCTAAACAAATTTTCACCATTCAACTGAAGTGTTGACAGAGACAGCAATGTTTAACGAGTTTTCGCCTGGCAAAATTGAACCCGTGTACCGATGTTGTTGCGAAATATCTCCTTAGACTTGTGTTGTGATGCTGAATAAAACAATACCAAATATAATAATCAACATAGTCAAAAAAAATTTCACCATTCAACTCAAGTGTCATCATGCTTCTTTGCATAGCAGAGACAGCAATGTTTAACGAGTTTTCGCCTGGCAAAATTGAACCCGTGTACCGATGTAGTTGCGAAATATCTCCTAATAATTGTGTTGTGATGCTGATTAAAACAGTATCAAATATAATAATCAATATAGTTCTAAACAAATTTTCACCATTCAACTGAAGTGTTGACAGAGACAGCAATGTTTAACGAGTTTTCGCCTGGCAAAATTGAACCCGTGTACCGATGTTGTTGCGAAATATCTCCTTAGACTTGTGTTGTGATGCTGATTAAAACAATACCAAATATAATAATCAATATAGTTTTAAACAAATTTTCACCATTCAACTGAAGTGTTGACAGAGACAGCAATGTTTAACGAGTTTTCGCCTGGCAAAATTGAACCCGTGTACCGATGTTGTTGCGAAATATCTCCTTAGACTTGTGTTGTGATGCTGATTAAAACAATACCAAATATAATAATCAATATAGTTCTAAACAAATTTTCACCATTCAACTGAAGTGTTGACAGAGACAGCAATGTTTAACGAGTTTTCGCCTGGCAAAATTGAACCCGTGTACCGATGTTGTTGCAAAATATCTCCTTAGACTTGTGTTGTGATGCTGAATAAAACAATACCAAATATAATAATCAATATAGTTCTAAACAAATTTTCACCATTCAACTGAAGTGTTGACAGAGACAGCAATGTTTAACGAGTTTTCACCTGGCAAAATTGAACCCGTGTACCAATGTTGTTGCGAAATATCTCCTTAGACTTGTGTTGTGATGCTGATTAAAGCAATACCAAATATAATAATCAATATAGTTCTAAACAAATTTTCACCATTCAACTGAAGTGTTGACAGAGACAGCAATGTTTAACGAGTTTTCGCCTGGCAAAATTGAACCCGTGTACCGATGTTGTTGCGAAATATCTCCTTAGACTTGTGTTGTGATGCTGATTAAAACAATACCAAATATAATAATCAATATAGTTCTAAACAAATTTTCACCATTCAACTGAAGTGTCATCATGCTTCTTTGCATAGCAGAGACAGCAATGTTTAACGAGTTTTCGCCTGGCAAAATTGAACCCGTGTACCGATGTTGTTGCAAAATATCTCCTTAGACTTGTGTTGTGATGCTGAATAAAACAATACCAAATATAATAATCAACATAGTCAAAAAAAATTTCACCATTCAACTCAAGTGTCATCATGCTTCCTTGCATAGCAGAGACAGCAATGTTTAACGAGTTTTCGCCTGGCAAAATTGAACCCGTGTACCGATGTAGTTGCGAAATATCTCCTAATAATTGTGTTGTGATGCTGATTAAAACAGTATCAAATATAATAATCAATATAGTTCTAAACAAATTTTCACCATTCAACTGAAGTGTTGACAGAGACAGCAATGTTTAACGAGTTTTCGCCTGGCAAAATTGAACCCGTGTACCGATGTTGTTGCGAAATATCTCCTTATACTCGTGTTGTGATGCTGAATAAAACAATACCAAATATAATAATCATCATAGTCAAAAAAAATTTCACCATTCAACTGAAGTGTCATCATGCTTCTTTGCATAGCAGAGACAGCAATGTTTAACGAGTTTTCACCTGGCAAAATTGAACCCGTGTACCAATGTTGTTGCGAAATATCTTCTTATACTTGTGTTGTGATGCTGATTAAAATAGTATCAAATATAATAATCAATATAGTTCTAAACAAATTTTCACCATTCAACTGAAGTGTTGACAGAGACAGCAATGTTTAACGAGTTTTCGCCTGGCAAAATTGAACCCGTGTACCGATGTTGTTGCGAAATATCTCCTTATACTTGTGTTGTGATGCTGAATAAAACAATACCAAATATAATAATCATCATAGTCAAAAAAAAATTCACCATTCAACTGAAGTGTCATCATGCTTCTTTGCATAGCAGAGACAGCAATGTTTAACGAGTTTTCGCCTGGCAAAATTGAACCCGTGTACCGATGTTGTTGCGAAATATCTCCTTAGACTTGTGTTGTGATGCTGATTAAAACAATACCAAATATAATAATCAATATAGTTCTAAACAAATTTTCACCATTCAACTGAAGTGTTGACAGAGACAGCAATGTTTAACGAGTTTTCGCCTGGCAAAATTGAACCCGTGTACCGATGTTGTTGCGAAATATCTCCTTAGACTTGTGTTGTGATGCTGAATAAAACAATACCAAATATAATAATCAACATAGTCAAAAAAAATTTCACCATTCAACTCAAGTGTCATCATGCTTCTTTGCATAGCAGAGACAGCAATGTTTAACGAGTTTTCGCCTGGCAAAATTGAACCCGTGTACCGATGTAGTTGCGAAATATCTCCTAATAATTGTGTTGTGATGCTGATTAAAACAGTATCAAATATAATAATCAATATAGTTCTAAACAAATTTTCACCATTCAACTGAAGTGTTGACAGAGACAGCAATGTTTAACGAGTTTTCGCCTGGCAAAATTGAACCCGTGTACCGATGTTGTTGCGAAATATCTCCTTATACTCGTGTTGTGATGCTGAATAAAACAATACCAAATATAATAATCATCATAGTCAAAAAAAATTTCACCATTCAACTGAAGTGTCATCATGCTTCTTTGCATAGCAGAGACAGCAATGTTTAACGAGTTTTCGCCTGGCAAAATTGAACCCGTGTACCGATGTTGTTGCGAAATATCTCCTTAGCCTTGTGTTGTGATGCTGATTAAAACAATACCAAATATAATAATCAATATAGTTCTAAACAAATTTTCACCATTCAACTGAAGTGTCATCATGCTTCTTTGCATAGCAGAGACAGCAATGTTTAACGAGTTTTCGCCTGGCAAAATTGAACCCGTGTACCGATGTTGTTGCGAAATATCTCCTTAGACTTGTGTTGTGATGCTGAATAAAACAATACCAAATATAATAATCAACATATTCAAAAAAAATTTCACCATTCAACTGAAGTGTCATCATGCTTCTTTGCATAGCAGAAACAGCAATGTTTTACGAGTTTTCGCCTGGCAAAATTGAACCCGTGTACCGATGTTGTTGCGAAATATCTCCTTAGACTTGTGTTGTGATGCTGATTAAAACAATACCAAATATAATAATCAATATAGTTCTAAACAAATTTTCACCATTCAACTGAAGTGTCATCATGCTTCTTTGCATAGCAGAGACAGCAATGTTTAACGAGTTTTCGCCTGGCAAAATTGAACCCGTGTACCGATGTTGTTGCGAAATATCTCCTTATACTTGTGTTGTGATGCTGATTAAAACAATACCAAATATAATGATCAATATAGTTCTAAACAAATTTTCACCATTCAACTGAAGTGTCATCATGCTTCTTTGCATAGCAGAGACAGCAATGTTTAACGAGTTTTCGCCTGGCAAAATTGAACCCGTGTACCGATGTTGTTGCGAAATATCTCCTTAGACTTGTGTTGTGATGCTGATTAAAACAATACCAAATATAATAATCAATATAGTTCTAAACAAATTTTCACCATTCAACTGAAGTGTCATCATGCTTCTTTGCATAGCAGAGACAGCAATGTTTAACGAGTTTTCGCCTGGCAAAATTGAACCCGTGTACCGATGTTGTTGCGAAATATCTCCTTATACTTGTGTTGTGATGCTGATTAAAACAATACCAAATATAATGATCAATATAGTTCTAAACAAATTTTCACCATTCAACTGAAGTGTTGACAGAGACAGCAATGTTTAACGAGTTTTCGCCTGGCAAAATTGAACCCGTGTACCGATGTTGTTGCGAAATATCTCCTTAGACTTGTGTTGTGATACTGATTAAAACAGTATCAAATATAATAATCAATATAGTTCTAAACAAATTTTCACCATTCAACTCAAGTGTCATCATGCTTCTTTGCATAGCAGAGACAGCAATGTTTAACGAGTTTTCGCCTGGCAAAATTGAACCCGTGTACCGATGTTGTTGCGAAATATCTCCTTATACTTGTGTTGTGATGCTGATTAAAACAGTATCAAATATAATAATCAATATAGTTCTAAACATATTTTCACCATTCAACTGAAGTGTCATCATGCTTCTTTGCATAGCAGAGACAGCAATGTTTAACGAGTTTTCGCCTGGCAAAATTGAACCCGTGTACCGATGTTGTTGCGAAATATCTCCTTAGACTTGTGTTGTGATGCTGAATAAAACAATACCAAATATAATAATCAACATAGTCAAAAAAAATTTCACCATTCAACTCAAGTGTCATCATGCTTCTTTGCATAGCAGAGACAGCAATGTTTAACGAGTTTTCGCCTGGCAAAATTGAACCCGTGTACCGATGTAGTTGCGAAATAACTCCTAATAATTGTGTTGTGATGCTGATTAAAACAGTATCAAATATAATAATCAATATAGTTCTAAACAAATTTTCACCATTCAACTGAAGTGTTGACAGAGACAGCAATGTTTAACGAGTTTTCGCCTGGCAAAATTGAACCCGTGTACCGATGTTGTTGCGAAATATCTCCTTAGACTTATGTTGTGATGCTGAATAAAACAATACCAAATATAATAATCAACATAGTCAAAAAAAATTTCACCATTCAACTGAAGTGTCATCATGCTTCTTTGCATAGCAGAGACAGCAATGTTTAACGAGTTTTCGCCTGGCAAAATTGAACCCGTGTACCGATGTTGTCGCGAAATATCTCCTTAGACTTGTGTTGTGATGCTGATTAAAACAATACCAAATATAATAATCAATATAGTTCTAAACAAATTTTCACCATTCAACTGAAGTGTCATCATGCTTCTTTGCATAGCAGAGACAGCAATGTTTAACGAGTTTTCGCCTGGCAAAATTGAACCCGTGTACCGATGTTGTCGCGAAATATCTCCTTAGACTTGTGTTGTGATGCTGATTAAAACAATACCAAATATAATAATCAATATAGTTCTAAACAAATTTTCACCATTCAACTGAAGTGTCATCATGCTTCTTTGCATAGCAGAGACAGCAATGTTTAACGAGTTTTCGCCTGGCAAAATTGAACCCGTGTACCGATGTTGTTGCGAAATATCTCCTTATACTTGTGTTGTGATACTGATTAAAATAATACCAAATATAATAATCAATATAGTTCTAAACAAATTTTCACCATTCAACTCAAGTGTCATCATGCTTCTTTGCATAGCAGAGACAGCAATGTTTAACGAGTTTTCGCCTGGCAAAATTGAACCCGTGTACCGATGTTGTTGCGAAATATCTCCTTATACTTGTGTTGTGATGCTGATTAAAACAGTATCAAATATAATAATCAATATAGTTCTAAACAAATTTTCACCATTCAACTGAAGTGTCATCATGCTTCTTTGCATAGCAGAGACAGCAATGTTTAACGAGTTTTCGCCTGGCAAAATTGAACCCGTGTACCGATGTTGTTGCGAAATATCTCCTTAGACTTGTGTTGTGATGCTGATTAAAACAGTATCAAATATAATAATCAATATAGTTCTAAACAAATTTTCACCATTCAACTGAAGTGTTGACAGAGACAGCAATGTTTAACGAGTTTTCGCCTGGCAAAATTGAACCCATGTACCGATGTTGTTGCGAAATATCTCCTTATACTTGTGTTGTGATGCTGATTAAAACAGTATCAAATATAATAATCAATATAGTTCTTAACAAATTTTCACCATTCAACTGAAGTGTTGACAGAGACAGCAATGTTTAATGAGTTTTCGCCTGGCAAAATTGAACCCGTGTACCGATGTTGTTGCGAAATATCTCCTTAGACTTGTGTTGTGATGCTGATTAAAACAATACCAAATATAATAATCAATATAGTTCTAAACAAATTTTCACCATTCAACTGAAGTGTTGACAGAGACAGCAATGTTTAACGAGTTTTCGCCTGGCAAAATTGAACCCGTGTACCGATGTTGTTGCGAAATATCTCCTTAGACTTGTGTTGTGATGCTGACTAAAACAATACCAAATATAATAATCAATATAGTTCTAAACAAATTTTCACCATTCAACTGAAGTGTTGACAGAGACAGCAATGTTTAACGAGTTTTCGCCTGGCAAAATTGAACCCGTGTACCGATGTTGTTGCGAAATATCTCCTTAGACTTGTGTTGTGATGCTGATTAAAACAATATCAAATATAATAATCAATATAGTTCTATACAAATTTTCACCATTCAACTGAAGTGTCATCATGCTTCTTTGCATAGCAGAGACAGCAATGTTTAACGAGTTTTCGCCTGGCAAAATTGAACCCGTGTACCGATGTAGTTGCGAAATATCTCCTTAGACTTGTGTTGTGATGCTGATTAAAACAGTATCAAATATAATAATCAATATAGTTCTAAACAAATTTTCACCATTCAACTCAAGTGTCATCATGCTTCTTTGCATAGCAGAGACAGCAATGTTTAACGAGTTTTCGCCTGGCAAAATTGAACCCGTGTACCGATGTTGTTGCGAAATATCTCCTTAGACTTGTGTTGTGATGCTGATTAAAACAATACCAAATATAATAATCAATATAGTTCTAAACAAATTTTCACCATTCAACTCAAGTGTCATCATGCTTCTTTGCATAGCAGAGACAGCAATGTTTAACGAGTTTTCGCCTGGCAAAATTGAACCCGTGTACCGATGTTGTTGCGAAATATCTCCTTAGACTTGTGTTGTGATGCTGATTAAAACAGTATCAAATATAATAATCAATATAGTTCTAAACAAATTTTCACCATTCAACTGAAGTGTTGACAGAGACAGCAATGTTTAACGAGTTTTCGCCTGGCAAAATTGAACCCATGTACCGATGTTGTTGCGAAATATCTCCTTATACTTGTGTTGTGATGCTGATTAAAACAGTATCAAATATAATAATCAATATAGTTCTAAACAAATTTTCACCATTCAACTGAAGTGTTGACAGAGACAGCAATGTTTAATGAGTTTTCGCCTGGCAAAATTGAACCCGTGTACCGATGTTGTTGCGAAATATCTCCTTAGACTTGTGTTGTGATGCTGATTAAAACAATACCAAATATAATAATCAATATAGTTCTAAACAAATTTTCACCATTCAACTGAAGTGTTGACAGAGACAGCAATGTTTAACGAGTTTTCGCCTGGCAAAATTGAACCCGTGTACCGATGTTGTTGCGAAATATCTCCTTAGACTTGTGTTGTGATGCTGACTAAAACAATACCAAATATAATAATCAATATAGTTCTAAACAAATTTTCACCATTCAACTGAAGTGTTGACAGAGACAGCAATGTTTAACGAGTTTTCGCCTGGCAAAATTGAACCCGTGTACCGATGTTGTTGCGAAATATCTCCTTAGACTTGTGTTGTGATGCTGATTAAAACAATATCAAATATAATAATCAATATAGTTCTATACAAATTTTCACCATTCAACTGAAGTGTCATCATGCTTCTTTGCATAGCAGAGACAGCAATGTTTAACGAGTTTTCGCCTGGCAAAATTGAACCCGTGTACCGATGTAGTTGCGAAATATCTCCTTAGACTTGTGTTGTGATGCTGATTAAAACAGTATCAAATATAATAATCAATATAGTTCTAAACAAATTTTCACCATTCAACTGAAGTGTCATCATGCTTCTTTGCATAGCAGAGACAGCAATGTTTAACGAGTTTTCGCCTGGCAAAATTGAACCCGTGTACCGATGTTGTTGCAAAATATCTCCTTAGACTTGTGTTGTGATGCTGATTAAAACAATACCAAATATAATAATCAATATAGTTCTAAACAAATTTTCACCATTCAACTGAAGTGTTGACAGAGACAGCAATGTTTAACGAGTTTTCACCTGGCAAAATTGAACCCGTGTACCGATGTTGTTGCGAAATATCTCCTTATACTTGTGTTGTGATGCTGATTAAAACAGTATCAAATATAATAATCAATATAGTTCTAAACAAATTTTCACCATTCAACTGAAGTGTTGACAGAGACAGCAATGTTTAACGAGTTTTCGCCTGGCAAAATTGAACCCGTGTACCGATGTTGTTGCGAAATATCTCCTTAGACTTGTGTTGTGATACTGATTAAAACAATACCAAATATAATAATCAATATAGTTCTAAACAAATTTTCACCATTCAACTCAAGTGTCATCATGCTTCTTTGCATAGCAGAGACAGCAATGTTTAACGAGTTTTCGCCTGGCAAAATTGAACCCGTGTACCGATGTTGTTGCGAAATATCTCCTTAGACTTGTGTTGTGATGCTGAATAAAACAATACCAAATATAATAATCAACATAGTCAAAAAAAATTTCCCCATTCAACTCAAGTGTCATCATGCTTCTTTGCATAGCAGAGACAGCAATGTTTAACGAGTTTTCGCCTGGCAAAATTGAACCCGTGTACCGATGTAGTTGCGATATATCTCCTAATAATTGTGTTGTGATGCTGATTAAAACAGTATCAAATATAATAATCAATATAGTTCTAAACAAATTTTCACCATTCAACTGAAGTGTTGACAGAGACAGCAATGTTTAACGAGTTTTCGCCTGGCAAAATTGAACCCGTGTACCGATGTTGTTGCGAAATATCTCCTTATACTTGTGTTGTGATGCTGAATAAAACAATACCAAATATAATAATCAACATAGTCAAAAAAAATTTCACCATTCAACTGAAGTGTCATCATGCTTCTTTGCATAGCAGAGACAGCAATGTTTAACGAGTTTTCGCCTGGCAAAATTGAACCCGTGTACCGATGTTGTCGCGAAATATCTCCTTAGACTTGTGTTGTGATGCTGATTAAAACAATACCAAATATAATAATCAATATAGTTCTAAACAAATTTTCACCATTCAACTGAAGTGTCATCATGCTTCTTTGCATAGCAGAGACAGCAATGTTTAACGAGTTTTCGCCTGGAAAAATTGAACCCGTGTACCGATGTTGTTGCGAAATATCTCCTTAGACTTGTGTTGTGATGCTGATTAAAACAATACCAAATATAATAATCAATATAGTTCTAAACAAATTTTCACCATTCAACTGAAGTGTCATCATGCTTCTTTGCATAGCAGAGACAGCAATGTTTAACGAGTTTTCGCCTGGCAAAATTGAACCCGTGTACCGATGTTGTTGCGAAATATCTCCTTATACTTGTGTTGTGATGCTGATTAAAACAGTATCAAATATAATAATCAATATAGTTCTAAACAAATTTTCACCATTCAACTGAAGTGTTGACAGAGACAGCAATGTTTAACGAGTTTTCGCCTGGCAAAATTGAACCCGTGTACCGATGTTGTTGCGAAATATCTCCTTATACTTGTGTTGTGATGCTGATTAAAACAGTATCAAATATAATAATCAATATAGTTCTAAACAAATTTTCACCATTCAACTGAAGTGTTGACAGAGACAGCAATGTTTAACGAGTTTTCGCCTGGCAAAATTGAACCCGTGTACCGATGTTGTTGCGAAATATATCCTTATACTTGTGTTGTGATGCTGATTAAAACAATACCAAATATAATGATCAATATAGTTCTAAACAAATTTTCACCATTCAACTGAAGTGTCATCATGCTTCTTTGCATAGCAGAGACAGCAATGTTTAACGAGTTTTCGCCTGGCAAAATTGAACCCGTGTACCGATGTTGTTGCGAAATATCTCCTTATACTTGTGTTGTGATACTGATTAAAACAATACCAAATATAATAATCAATATAGTTCTAAACAAATTTTCACCATTCAACTCAAGTGTCATCATGCTTCTTTGCATAGCAGAGACAGCAATGTTTAACGAGTTTTCGCCTGGCAAAATTGAACCCGTGTACCGATGTTGTTGCGAAATATCTCCTTATACTTGTGTTGTGATGCTGATTAAAACAGTATCAAATATAATAATCAATATAGTTCTAAACAAATTTTCACCATTCAACTGAAGTGTCATCATGCTTCTTTGCATAGCAGAGACAGCAATGTTTAACGAGTTTTCGCCTGGCAAAATTGAACCCGTGTACCGATGTTGTTGCGAAATATCTCCTTATACTTGTGTTGTGATGCTGATTAAAACAGTATCAAATATAATAATCAATATAGTTCTAAACAAATTTTCACCATTCAACTGAAGTGTTGACAGAGACAGCAATGTTTAACGAGTTTTCGCCTGGCAAAATTGAACCCGTGTACCGATGTTGTTGCGAAATATCTCCTTATACTTGTGTTGTGATGCTGATTAAAACAGTATCAAATATAATAATCAATATAGTTCTAAACAAATTTTCACCATTCAACTGAAGTGTTGACAGAGACAGCAATGTTTAACGAGTTTTCGCCTGGCAAAATTGAACCCGTGTACCGATGTTGTTGCGAAATATCTCCTTATACTTGTGTTGTGATGCTGATTAAAACAATACGAAATATAATAATCAATATAGTTCTAAACAAATTTTCACCATTCAACTGAAGTGTTGACAGAGACAGCAATGTTTAACGAGTTTTCGCCTGGCAAAATTGAACCCGTGTACCGATGTTGTTGCGAAATATCTCCTTAGACTTGTGTTGTGATGCTGACTAAAACAATACCAAATATAATAATCAATATAGTTCTAAACAAATTTTCATCATTCAACTGAAGTGTTGACAGAGACAGCAATGTTTAACGAGTTTTCGCCTGGCAAAATTGAACCCGTGTACCGATGTTGTTGCGAAATATCTCCTTAGACTTGTGTTGTGATACTGATTAAAACAATACCAAATATAATAATCAATATAGTTCTAAACAAATTTTCACCATTCAACTCAAGTGTCATCATGCTTCTTTGCATAGCAGAGACAGCAATGTTTAACGAGTTTTCGCCTGGCAAAATTGAACCCGTGTACCGATGTTGTTGCGAAATATCTCCTTATACTTGTGTTGTGATGCTGATTAAAACAGTATCAAATATAATAATCAATATAGTTCTAAACAAATTTTCACCATTCAACTGAAGTGTCATCATGCTTCTTTGCATAGCAGAGACAGCAATGTTTAACGTGTTTTCGCCTGGCAAAATTGAACCCGTGTACCGATGTTGTTGCGAAATATCTCCTTAGACTTGTGTTGTGATGCTGAATAAAACAATACCAAATATAATAATCAACATAGTCAAAAAAAATTTCACCATTCAACTCAAGTGTCATCATGCTTCTTTGCATAGCAGAGACAGCAATGTTTAACGAGTTTTCGCCTGGCAAAATTGAACCCGTGTACCGATGTAGTTGCGAAATATCTCCTAATAATTGTGTTGTCATGCTGATTAAAACAGTATCAAATATAATAATCAATATAGTTCTAAACAAATTTTCACCATTCAACTGAAGTGTTGACAGAGACAGCAATGTTTAACGAGTTTTCGCCTGGCAAAATTGAACCCGTGTACCGATGTTGTTGCGAAATATCTCCTTATACTTGTGTTGTGATGCTGATTAAAACAATACCAAATATAATGATCAATATAGTTCTAAACAAATTTTCACCATTCAACTGAAGTGTCATCATGCTTCTTTGCATAGCAGAGACAGCAATGTTTAACGAGTTTTCGCCTGGCAAAATTGAACCCGTGTACCGATGTTGTTGCGAAATATCTCCTTATACTTGTGTTGTGATACTGATTAAAACAATTTCAAATATAATAATCAATATAGTTCTAAACAAATTTTCACCATTCAACTCAAGTGTCATCATGCTTCTTTGCATAGCAGAGACAGCAATGTTTAACGAGTTTTCGCCTGGCAAAATTGAACCCGTGTACCGATGTTGTTGCGAAATATCTCCTTAGACTTGTGTTGTGATGCTGATTAAAACAGTATCAAATATAATAATCAATATAGTTCTAAACAAATTTTCACCATTCAACTGAAGTGTTGACAGAGACAGCAATGTTTAACGAGTTTTCGCCTGGCAAAATTGAACCCGTGTACCGATGTTGTTGCGAAATATCTCCTTATACTTGTGTTGTGATGCTGATTAAAACAGTATCAAATATAATAATCAATATAGTTCTAAACAAATTTTCACCATTCAACTGAAGTGTTGACAGAGACAGCAATGTTTAACGAGTTTTCGCCTGGCAAAATTGAACCCGTGTACCGATGTTGTTGCGAAATATCTCTTTATACTTGTGTTGTGATGCTGATTAAAACAGTATCAAATATAATAATCAATACAGTTCTAAACAAATTTTCACCATTCAACTGAAGTGTTGACAGAGACAGCAATGTTTAACGAGTTTTCGCCTGGCAAAATTGAACCCGTGTACCGATGTTGTTGCGAAATATCTCCTTAGACTTGTGTTGTGATGCTGATTAAAACAATACCAAATATAATAATCAATATAGTTCTAAACAAATTTTCACCATTCAACTGAAGTTTTGACAGAGACAGCAATGTTTAACGAGTTTTCGCCTGGCAAAATTGAACCCGTGTACCGATGTTGTTGCGAAATATCTCCTTAGACTTGTGTTGTGATGCTGACTAAAACAATACCAAATATAATAATCAATATAGTTCTAAACAAATTTTCACCATTCAACTGAAGTGTTGACAGAGACAGCAATGTTTAACGAGTTTTCGCCTGGCAAAATTGAACCCGTGTACCGATGTTGTTGCGAAATATCTCCTTAGACTTGTGTTGTGATGCTGATTAAAACAATATCAAATATAATAATCAATATAGTTCTAAACAAATTTTCACCATTCAACTGAAGTGTCATCATGCTTCTTTGCATAGCAGAGACAGCAATGTTTAACGAGTTTTCGCCTGGCAAAATTGAACCCGTGTACCGATGTAGTTGCGAAATATCTCCTTAGACTTGTGTTGTGATGCTGATTAAAACAGTATCAAATATAATAATCAATATAGTTCTAAACAAATTTTCACCATTCAACTGAAGTGTCATCATGCTTCTTTGCATAGCAGAGACAGCAATGTTTAACGAGTTTTCACCTTGCAAAATTGAACCCGTGTACCGATGTTGTTGCGAAATATCTCCTTAGACTTGTGTTGTGATGCTGATTAAAACAATACCAAATATAATAATCAATATAGTTCTAAACAAATTTTCACCATTCAACTGAAGTGTTGACAGAGACAGCAATGTTTAACGAGTTTTCACCTGGCAAAATTGAACCCGTGTACCGATGTTGTTGCGAAATATCTCCTTATACTTGTGTTGTGATGCTGATTAAAACAGTATCAAATATAATAATCAATATAGTTCTAAACAAATTTTCACCATTCAACTGAAGTGTTGACAGAGACAGCAATGTTTAACGAGTTTTCGCCTGGCAAAATTGAACCCGTGTACCGATGTTGTTGCGAAATATCTCCTTATACTTGTGTTGTGATGCTGATTAAAACAATACCAAATATAATAATCAATATAGTTCTAAACAAATTTTCACCATTCAACTGAAGTGTTGACAGAGACAGCAATGTTTAACGAGTTTTCGCCTGGCAAAATTGAACCCGTGTACCGATGTTGTTGCGAAATATCTCCTTAGACTTGTGTTGTGATGCTGATTAAAACAATACCAAATATAATAATCAATATAGTTCTAAACAAATTTTCACCATTCAACTGAAGTGTCATCATGCTTCTTTGCATAGCAGAGACAGCAATGTTTAACGAGTTTTCGCCTGGCAAAATTGAACCCGTGTACCGATGTTGTTGCGAAATATCTCCTTAGACTTGTGTTGTGATGCTGATTAAAACAATACCAAATATAATAATCAATATAGTTCTAAACAAATTTTCACCATTCAACTGAAGTGTCATCATGATTCTTTGCATAGCAGAGACAGCAATGTTTAACGAGTTTTCACCTGGCAAAATTGAACCCGTGTACCGATGTTGTTGCGAAATATCTCCTTATACTTGTGTTGTGATGCTGATTAAAACAGTATCAAATATAATAATCAATATAGTTCTAAACAAATTTTCACCATTCAACTGAAGTGTTGACAGAGACAGCAATGTTTAACGAGTTTTCGCATGGCAAAATTGAACCCGTGTACCGATGTTGTTGCGAAATATCTCCTTATACTTATGTTGTGATGCTGATTAAAACAATACCAAATATAATAATCAATATAGTTCTAAACAAATTTTCACCATTCAACTGAAGTGTTGACAGAGACAGCAATGTTTAACGAGTTTTCGCCTGGCAAAATTGAACCCGTGTACCGATGTTGTTGCGAAATATCTCCTTAGACTTGTGTTGTGATGCTGATTAAAACAATACCAAATATAATAATCAATATAGTTCTAAACAAATTTTCACCATTCAACTGAAGTGTCATCATGCTTCTTTGCATAGCAGAGACAGCAATGTTTAACGAGTTTTCGCCTGGCAAAATTGAACCCGTGTACCGATGTTGTTGCGAAATATCTCCTTATACTTGTATTGTGATGCTGATTAAAACAGTATCAAATATAATAATCAATATAGTTCTAAACAAATTTTCACCATTCAACTGAAGTGTCATCATGCTTCTTTGCATAGCAGAGACAGCAATGTTTAACGAGTTTTCACCTGGCAAAATTGAACCCGTGTACCGATGTTGTTGCGAAATATCTCCTTAGACTTGTGTTGTGATGCTGATTGAAACAATACCAAATATAATAATCAATATAGTTCTAAACAAATTTTCACCATTCAACTCAAGTGTCATCATGCTTCTTTGCATAGCAGAGACAGCAATGTTTAACGAGTTTTCGCCTGGCAAAATTGAACCCGTGTACCGATGTTGTTGCGAAATATCTCCTTATACTTGTGTTGTGATGCTGATTAAAACAGTATCAAATATAATAATCAATATAGTTCTAAACAAATTTTCACCATTCAACTGAAGTGTCATCATGCTTCTTTGCATAGCAGCGACAGCAATGTTTAACGAGTTTTCGCCTGGCAAAATTGAACCCGTGTACCGATGTTGTTGCGAAATATCTCCTTATACTTGTGTTGTGATGCTGATTAAAACAGTATCAAATATAATAATCAATATAGTTCTAAACAAATTTTCACCATTCAACTGAAGTGTCATCATGCTTCTTTGCATAGCAGAGACAGCAATGTTTAACGAGTTTTCGCCTGGCAAAATTAAACCCGTGTACCGATGTAGTTGCGAAATATCTCCTTAGACTTGTGTTGTGACGCTGATTAAAACAATACCAAATATAATAATCAATATAATTCTAAACAAATTTTCACCATTCAACTGAAGTGTTGACAGAGACAGCAATGTTTAACGAGTTTTCACCTGGCAAAATTGAACCCGTGTACCGATGTTGTTGCGAAATATCTCCTTATACTTGTGTTGTGATGCTGATTAAAACAGTATCAAATATAATAATCAATATAGTTCTAAACAAATTTTCACCATTCAACTGAAGTGTCATCATGCTTCTTTGCATAGCAGAGACAGCAATGTTTAACGAGTTTTCGCCTGGCAAAATTAAACCCGTGTACCGATGTAGTTGCGAAATATCTCCTTAGACTTGTGTTGTGACGCTGATTAAAACAATACCAAATATAATAATCAATATAGTTCTAAACAAATTTTCACCATTCAACTGAAGTGTTGACAGAGACAGCAATGTTTAACGAGTTTTCGCCTGGCAAAATTGAACCCGTGTACCGATGTTGTTGCGAAATATCTCCTTAGACTTGTGTTGTGATGCTGATTAAAACAATACCAAATATAATAATCAATATAGTTCTAAACAAATTTTCACCATTCAACTGAAGTGTTGACAGAGACAGCAATGTTTAACGAGTTTTCGCCTGGCAAAATTGAACCCGTGTACCGATGTTGTTGCGAAATATCTCCTTAGACTTGTGTTGTGATGCTGATTAAAACAATACCAAATATAATAATCAATATAGTTCTAAACAAATTTTCACCATTCAACTAAAGTGTTGACAGAGACAGCAATGTTTAACGAGTTTTCGCCTGGCAAAATTGAACCCGTGTACCGATGTGGTTGCGAAATATCTCCTTAGACTTGTGTTGTGATGCTGATTAAAACAATACCAAATATAATAATCAATATAGTTCTAAACAAATTTTCACCATTCAACTGAAGTGTCATCATACTTCTTTGCATAGCAGAGACAGCAATGTCTAACGAGTTTTCGCCTGGCAAAATTGAACCCGTGTATCGATGTTGTTGCGAAATATCTCCTTATACTTGTGTTGTGATGCTGATTAAAACAATACCAAATATAATAATCAATATAGTTCTAAACAAATTTTCACCATTCAACTGAAGTGTTGACAGAGACAGCAATGTTTAACGAGTTTTCGCCTGGCAAAATTGAACCCGTGTACCGATGTTGTTGCGAAATATCTCCTAAGACTTGTGTTGTGATGCTGATTAAAACAATACCAAATATAATAATCAATATAGTTCTAAACAAATTTTCACCATTCAACTGAAGTGTCATCATGCTTCTTTGCATAGCAGAGACAGCAATGTCTAACGAGTTTTCGCCTGGCAAAATTGAACCCGTGTACCTAGGTTGTTGCGAAATATCTCCTTAGACTTGTGTTGTGATGCTGATTAAAACAATACCAAATATAATAATCAATATAGTTCTAAACAAATTTTCACCATTCAACTGAAGTGTTGACAGAGACAGCAATGTTTAACGAGTTTTCGCCTGGCAAAATTGAACCCGTGTACCGATGTTGTTGCGAAATATCTCCTTAGACTTGTGTTGTGATGCTGATTAAAACAATACCAAATATAATAATCAATATAGTTCTAAACAAATTTTCACCATTCAACTCAAGTGTCATCATGCTTCTTTGCATAGCAGAGACAGCAATGTTTAACGAGTTTTCGCCTGGCAAAATTGAACCCGTGTACCGATGTTGTTGCGAAATATCTCCTTATACTTGTGTTGTGATGCTGATTAAAACAGTATCAAATATAATAATCAATATAGTTCTAAACAAATTTTCACCATTCAACTGAAGTGTCATCATGCTTCTTTGCATAGCAGAGACAGCAATGTTTAACGAGTTTTCGCCTGGCAAAATTGAACCCGTGTACCGATGTTGTTGCGAAATATCTCCTTATACTTGTGTTGTGATGCTGATTAAAACAGTATCAAATATAATAATCAATATAGTTCTAAACAAATTTTCACCATTCAACTGAAGTGTTGACAGAGACAGCAATGTTTAACGAGTTTTCGCCTGGCAAAATTGAACCCGTGTACCGATGTTGTTGCGAAATATCTCCTTAGACTTGTGTTGTGATGCTGATTAAAACAATACCAAATATAATAATCAATATAGTTCTAAACAAATTTTTACCATTCAACTGAAGTGTTGACAGAGACAGCAATGTTTAACAAGTTTTCACCTGGCAAAATTGAACCCGTGTACCGATGTTGTTGCGAAATATCTCCTTATACTTGTGTTGTGATGCTGATTAAAACGGTATCAAATATAATAATCAATATAGTTCTAAACAAATTTTCACCATTCAACTGAAGTGTTGACAGAGACAGCAATGTTTAACGAGTTTTCGCCTGGCAAAATTGAACCCGTGTACCGATGTTGTTGCGAAATATCTCCTTAGACTTGTGTTGTGATGCTGATTAAAACAATACCAAATATAATAATCAATATAGTTCTAAACAAATTTTCATCATTCAACTGAAGTGTCATCATGCTTCTTTGCATAGCAGAGACAGCAATGTTTAACGAGTTTTCGCCTGGCAAAATTGAACCCGTGTACCGATGTTGTTGCGAAATATCTCCTTATACTTGTGTTGTGATGCTGATTAAAACAGTATCAAATATAATAATCAATATAGTTCTAAACAAATTTTCACCATTCAACTGAAGTGTTGACAGAGACAGCAATGTTTAACGAGTTTTCGCCTGGCAAAATTGAACCCGTGTACCGATGTTGTTGCGAAATATCTCCTTAGACTTGTGTTGTGATGCTGATTAAAACAATACCAAATATAATAATCAATATAGTTCTAAACAAATTTTCACCATTCAACTGAAGTGTCATCATGCTTCTTTGCATAGCAGAGACAGCAATGTCTAACGAGTTTTCGCCTGGCAAAATTGAACCCGTGTACCTAGGTTGTTGCGAAATATCTCCTTAGACTTGTGTTGTGATGCTGATTAAAACAATACCAAATATAATAATCAATATAGTTCTAAACAAATTTTCACCATTCAACTCAAGTGTCATCATGCTTCTTTGCATAGCAGAGACAGCAATGTTTAACGAGTTTTCGCCTGGCAAAATTGAACCCGTGTACCGATGTTGTTGCAAAATATCTCCTTATACTTGTGTTGTGATGCTGATTAAAACAGTATCAAATATAATAATCAATATAGTTCTAAACAAATTTTCACCATTCAACTGAAGTGTTGACAGAGACAGCAATGTTTAACGAGTTTTCGCCTGGAAAAATTGAACCCGTGTACCGATGTAGTTGCGAAATATCTCCTTAGACTTGTGTTGCGATGCTGATTAAAACAATACCAAATATAATAATCAATATAGTTCTAAACAAATTTTCACCATTCAACTGAAGTGTTGACAGAGACAGCAATGTTTAACGAGTTTTCGCCTGGCAAAATTGAACCCGTATACCGATGTTGTTGCGAAATATCTCCTTAGACTTGTGTTGTGATGCTGATTCAAACAATACCAAATATAATAATCAATATAGTTCTAAACAAATTTTCACCATTCAACTGAAGTGTTGACAGAGACAGCAATGTTTAACGAGTTTTCGCCTGGCAAAATTGAACCCGTGTACCGATGTAGTTGCGAAATATCTCCTTAGACTTGTGTTGTGATGCTGATTAAAACAGTATCAAATATAATAATCAATATAGTTCTTAACAAATTTTCACCATTCAACTGAAGTGTTGACAGAGACAGCAATGTTTAACGAGTTTTCGCCTGGCAAAATTGAACCCGTGTACCGATGTTGTTGCGAAATATCTCCTTAGACTTGTGTTGTGATGCTGATTAAAACAGTATCATATATAATAATCAATATAGTTCTAAACAAATTTTCACCATTCAACTGAAGTGTCATCATGCTTCTTTGCATAGCAGAGACAGCAATGTCTAACGAGTTTTCGCCTGGCAAAATTGAACCCGTGTACCGATGTTGTTGCGAAATATCTCCTTAGACTTGTGTTGTGATGCTGATTAAAACAATACCAAATATAATAATCAATATAGTTCTAAACAAATTTTCACCATTCAACTGAAGTGTTGACAGAGACAGCAATGTTTAACGAGTTTTCGCCTGGCAAAATTGAACCCGTGTACCGATGTTGTTGCGAAATATCTCCTTAGACTTGTGTTGTGATGCTGATTAAAACAATACCAAATATAATAATCAATATAGTTCTAAACAAATTTTCACCATTCAACTCAAGTGTCATCATGCTTCTTTGCATAGCAGAGACAGCAATGTTTAACGAGTTTTTGCCTGGCAAAATTGAACCCGTGTACCGATGTTGTTGCTAAATATCTCCTTAGACTTGTGTTGTGATGCTGATTAAAACAGTATCAAATATAATAATCAATATAGTTTTAAACAAATTTTCACCATTCAACTGAAGTGTCATCATGCTTCTTTGCATAGCAGAGACAGCAATGTTTAACGAGTTTTCGCCTGGCAAAATTGAACCCGTGTACCGATGTTGTTGCGAAATATCTCCTTATACTTGTGTTGTGATGCTGATTAAAACAATATCAAATATAATAATCAATATAGTTCTAAACAAATTTTCACCATTCAACTGAAGTGTCATCATGCTTCTTTGCATAGCAGAGACAGCAATGTTTAACGAGTTTTCGCCTGGTAAAATTGAACCCGTGTACCGATGTTGTTGCGAAATATCTCCTTATACTTGTGTTGTGATGCTGATTAAAACAGTATCAAATATAATAATCAATATAGTTCTAAACAAATTTTCACCATTCAACTGGAGTGTTGACAGAGACAGCAATGTTTAACGAGTTTTCGCCTGGCAAAATTGAACCCGTGTACCGATGTTGCTGCGAAATATCTCCTTAGACTTGTGTTGTGATGCTGATTAAAACAATACCAAATATAATAATCAATATAGTTCTAAACAAATTTTTACCATTCAACTGAAGTGTTGACAGAGACAGCAATGTTTAACAAGTTTTCACCTGGCAAAATTAAACCCGTGTACCGATGTTGTTGCGAAATATCTCCTTATACTTGTGTTGTGATGCTGATTAAAACAGTATTAATTATAATAATCAATATAGTTCTAAACAAATTTTCACCATTCAACTGAAGTGTTGACAGAGACAGCAATGTTTAACGAGTTTTCGCCTGGCAAAATTGAACCCGTGTACCGATGTTGTTGCGAAATATCTCCTTAGACTTGTGTTGTGATGCTGATTAAAACAATACCAAATATAATCTAATATATAAAGTAAAGTCCGATTTTTTCGTGTGTTTCTGTAACATTTTGTAGAGGTGGAAAAATTTTTGTAGAAGCGGAAAAAATTGACACTATTTAGGTAGAGGGAGAAGAAACTAAACTATATTATAATAATTCCAACTCACTCTCTATTCTCTATTCTCCTTTTCTATTTTGAAAATGTACTATTGAAATACCTTTTATGTAACGCCATTTTATTATAGCAGATCCTAAAATTAAAAATTTATTACGTTTTTTAACAAAAATACAATAACACATATACATACATACCTATCACTAGAAATTCTCTTTGTTTGAATGATTCATATGAATGAATATTATTTAATAATTACACTTTTAAAATTAGTTACAATTTCTATTTAATAAAACAATTTTAACAAAAAAATAATAAAAATAATTTTTTGAAACTAACAACACTATTCTTTTCACCACTAACAAAACTAAATTATTAAATAAATACTAACGTTTTAACTAAGTAACAATTTTTTAAAATGAATTGAACTGCGAAAAAAACTATATGTGTATTATTATGTTGGCACTATTTGCATAAGGGAAAAAATTGATACTTTTTAGGTAGAGTGGGAAGAAACTAAACTAGATTATATGTAAATAATAATGACAACTCACTCCCTCTTTTTTCTTTTTTGAAAAAGTACTATTAAAAAATTAAAATGGATTGAGTATATGAATTGTTTAGCAAAGATTTGTTTACTAGAAAAATAAAAGCGCTTAATTTAAAATACAACTGTTAAAAATTTAAAATACAACTGTTAAAAATGTTAAATATGCTTTTGAATCATATAAATCCTTAATTGTATTTTGCAAATTAAATAAATAATTTAAAAAAAGGAGGATCAATCATTCAAATTATTTGAAATATTTGTCAAATTATAAATACAAGAAAATGTTATTGTCCTGAAAATATTTATGTTATGTTTTAAAAGGTTATTTAAAAATTATTACGGCAAGTTCAATTTGCTTAAACAATGAAACCGTAAAAATTAAATTATTAATTTTTTTATACCTTTTTTAATTACTCTAGATATTTAAAAGAAATCGTTATACTGGTAAATTAATTTTGATTTTAGACAACAAAACGACGGCGTTTTTTCCGATTTGAGATGTTTAACAAAATTTTATTGCGGGCTACCAATATACCTGCAGAAACTACAAAACAAAAACAAAATTTGTTTTGTTGCTAATTATTTTTAATTGTTTTTTAAACTGTAAAGAGAAATGCAGCTGAATTTTACAATAGGTAGTTTTTGTTTGGTTCAGGTACGCATGCACGTAAAAACTAGAGAAAAATAATCTTCTATTAATTGTTATAAATGCTTTGATTTTTTAAAAATAGGCTCTTTAGAAAGTGAACATATACGTAAAACAAAATATAGGCTCTCTGATAAAAACTTTATTTTCATCCCTGAAATAGAATTTTGAATTGCATTAACAATACATCAACAGGCTATGGAATTTATTACTTTATGTTTATTTTTAATGGGAAAAGGCAAATCGGAGGTTTTAAATAAATATAAAAACTAAATATTGTCGGGACTTTAAAAATTAGCATAAACGGGGTTTCATTATATTCAAAACTTTATTTTACCGCCGTGCGAAGCCGGGCATACCAGCTAGTAATCAATATAGTTCTAAACAAATTTTCACCATTCAACTGAAGTGTTGACAGAGACAGCAATGTTTAACGAGTTTTCCCTGGCAAAATTGAACCCGTGTACCGATGTAGTTGCGAAATATCTCCTTAGACTTGTGTTGTGATGCTGATTAAAACAGTATCAAATATAATAATCAACATAGTCAAAAAAAATTTCACCATTCAACTCAAGTGTCATCATGCTTCTTTGCATAGCAGAGACAGCAATGTTTAACGAGTTTTCGCCTGGCAAAATTGAACCCGTGTACCGATGTAGTTGCGAAATATCTCCTTAGACTTGTGTTGTGATGCTGATTAAAACAGTATCAAATATAAAAATCAATATAGTTCTAAACAAATTTTCACCATTCAACTGAAGTGTCATCATGCTTCTTTGCATAGCAGAGACAGCAATGTTTAATGAGTTTTCGCCTGGCAAAATTGAACCCGTGTACCGATGTTGTTGCGAAATATCTCCTTAGACTTGTGTTGTGATGCTGATTAAAACAGTATCAAATATAATAATCAATATAGTTCTAAACAAATTTTCACCATTCAACTGAAGTGTCATCATGCTTCTTTGCATAGCAGAGACAGCAATGTTTAACGAGTTTTCACCTGGCAAAATTGAACCCGTGTACCGATGTAGTTGCGAAATATCTCCTTAGACTTGTGTTGTGATGCTGATTAAAACAGTATCAAATATAATAATCAATATAGTTCTAAACAAATTTTCACCATTCAACTGAAGTGTCATCATGCTTCTTTGCATAGCAGAGACAGCAATGTTTAACGAGTTTTCACCTGGCAAAATTGAACCCGTGTACCGATGTTGTTGCGAAACATCTCCTTATACTTGTGTTGTGATGCTGATTAAAATAGTATCAAATATAATAATCAATATAGTTCTAAACAAATTTTCACCATTCAACTGAAGTGTCATCATGCTTCTTTGCATAGCAGAGACAGCAATGTTTAACGAGTTTTCACCTGGCAAAATTGAACCCGTGTACCGATGTAGTTGCGAAATATCTCCTTATACTTGTGTTGTGATGCTGATTAAAACAATACCAAATATAATAATCAATATAGTTCTAAACAAATTTTCACCATTCAACTGAAGTGTCATCATGCTTCTTTGCATAGCAGAGACAGCAATGTTTAACGAGTTTTCGCCTGGCAAAATTGAACCCGTGTACCGATGTAGTTGCGAAATATCTCCTTAGACTTGTGTTGTGATGCTGATTAAAACAGTATCAAATATAATAATCAATATAGTTCTAAACAAATTTTCACCATTCAACTGAAGTGTCATCATGCTTCTTTGCATAGCAGAGACAGCAATGTTTAACGAGTTTTCGCCTGGCAAAATTGAACCCGCGTACCGATGTTGTTGCGAAATATCTCCTTATACTTGTGTTGTGATGCTGATTAAAACAGTATCAAATATAATAAATAGTTCTAAACAAATTTTCACCATTCAACTGAAGTGTCATCATGCTTCTTTGCATAGCAGAGACAGCAATGTTTAACGAGTTTTCGCCTGGCAAAATTGAAACCGTGTACCGATGTTGTTGCGAAATATCTCCTTAGACTTGTGTTGTGATGCTGATTAAAACAATACCAAATATAATAATCAATATAGTTCTAAACAAATTTTCACCATTCAACTGAAGTGTTGACAGAGACAGCAATGTTTAACGAGTTTTCGCCTGGCAAAATTGAACCCGTGTACCGATGTTGTTGCGAAATATCTCCTTAGACTTGTGTTGTGCTGCTGAATAAAACAATACCAAATATAATAATCAATATAGTTCTAAACAAATTTTTACCATTCAACTGAAGTGTTGACAGAGACAGCAATGTTTAACAAGTTTTCGCCTGGCAAAATTGAACCCGTGTACCGATGTTGTTGCGAAATATCTCCTTATACTTGTGTTGTGATGCTGATTAAAACGGTATCAAATATAATAATCAATATAGTTCTAAACAAATTTTCACCATTCAACTGAAGTGTTGACAGAGACAGCAATGTTTAACGAGTTTTCGCCTGGCAAAATTGAACCCGTGTACCGATGTTGTTGCGAAATATCTCCTTAGACTTGTGTTGTGATGCTGATTAAAACAATACCAAATATAATAATCAATATAGTTCTAAACAAATTTTCACCATTCAACTGAAGTGTTGACAGAGACAGCAATGTTTAACGAGTTTTCGCCTGGCAAAATTGAACCCGTGTACCGATGTTGTTGCGAAATATCTCCTTATACTTGTGTTGTGATGCTGATTAAAACAGTATCAAATATAATAATCAATATAGTTCTAAACAAATTTTCACCATTCAACTGAAGTGTTGACAGAGACAGCAATGTTTAACGAGTTTTCGCCTGGCAAAATTGAACCCGTGTACCGATGTTGTTGCGAAATATCTCCTTAGACTTGTGTTGTGATGCTGATTAAAACAATACCAAATATAATAATCAATATAGTTCTAAACAAATTTTCACCATTCAACTGAAGTGTCATCATGCTTCTTTGCATAGCAGAGACAGCAATGTCTAACGAGTTTTCGCCTGGCAAAATTGAACCCGTGTACCTAGGTTGTTGCGAAATATCTCCTTAGACTTGTGTTGTGATGCTGATTAAAAGAATACCAAATATAATAATCAATATAGTTCTAAACAAATTTTCACCATTCAACTCAAGTGTCATCATGCTTCTTTGCATAGCAGAGACAGCAATGTTTAACGAGTTTTCGCCTGGCAAAATTGAACCCGTGTACCGATGTTGTTGCAAAATATCTCCTTATACTTGTGTTGTGATGCTGATTAAAACAGTATCAAATATAATAATCAATATAGTTCTAAACAAATTTTCACCATTCAACTGAAGTGTTGACAGAGACAGCAATGTTTAACGAGTTTTCGCCTGGAAAAATTGAACCCGTGTACCGATGTAGTTGCGAAATATCTCCTTAGACTTGTGTTGCGATGCTGATTAAAACAATACCAAATATAATAATCAATATAGTTCTAAACAAATTTTCACCATTCAACTGAAGTGTTGACAGAGACAGCAATGTTTAACGAGTTTTCGCCTGGCAAAATTGAACCCGTGTACCGATGTTGTTGCGAAATATCTCCTTAGACTTGTGTTGTGATGCTGATTCAAACAATACCAAATATAATAATCAATATAGTTCTAAACAAATTTTCACCATTCAACTGAAGTGTTGACAGAGACAGCAATGTTTAACGAGTTTTCGCCTGGCAAAATTGAACCCGTGTACCGATGCAGTTGCGAAATATCTCCTTAGACTTGTGTTGTGATGCTGATTAAAACAGTATCAAATATAATAATCAATATAGTTCTTAACAAATTTTCACCATTCAACTGAAGTGTTGACAGAGACAGCAATGTTTAACGAGTTTTCGCCTGGCAAAATTGAACCCGTGTACCGATGTTGTTGCGAAATATCTCCTTAGACTTGTGTTGTGATGCTGATTAAAACAGTATCATATATAATAATCAATATAGTTCTAAACAAATTTTCACCATTCAACTGAAGTGTCATCATGCTTCTTTGCATAGCAGAGACAGCAATGTCTAACGAGTTTTCGCCTGGCAAAATTGAACCCGTGTACCGATGTTGTTGCGAAATATCTCCTTAGACTTGTGTTGTGATGCTGATTAAAACAATACCAAATATAATAATCAATATAGTTCTAAACAAATTTTCACCATTCAACTGAAGTGTTGACAGAGACAGCAATGTTTAACGAGTTTTCGCCTGGCAAAATTGAACCCGTGTACCGATGTTGTTGCGAAATATCTCCTTAGACTTGTGTTGTGATGCTGATTAAAACAATACCAAATATAATAATCAATATAGTTCTAAACAAATTTTCACCATTCAACTCAAGTGTCATCATGCTTCTTTGCATAGCAGAGACAGCAATGTTTAACGAGTTTTTGCCTGGCAAAATTGAACCCGTGTACCGATGTTGTTGCTAAATATCTCCTTAGACTTGTGTTGTGATGCTGATTAAAACAGTATCAAATATAATAATCAATATAGTTTTAAACAAATTTTCACCATTCAACTGAAGTGTCATCATGCTTCTTTGCATAGCAGAGACAGAAATGTTTAACGAGTTTTCGCCTGGCAAAATTGAACCCGTGTACCGATGTTGTTGCGAAATATCTCCTTATACTTGTGTTGTGATGCTGATTAAAACAATATCAAATATAATAATCAATATAGTTCTAAACAAATTTTCACCATTCAACTGAAGTGTCATCATGCTTCTTTGCATAGCAGAGACAGCAATGTTTAACGAGTTTTCGCCTGGTAAAATTGAACCCGTGTACCGATGTTGTTGCGAAATATCTCCTTATACTTGTGTTGTGATGCTGATTAAAACAGTATCAAATATAATAATCAATATAGTTCTAAACAAATTTTCACCATTCAACTGGAGTGTTGACAGAGACAGCAATGTTTAACGAGTTTTCGCCTGGCAAAATTGAACCCGTGTACCGATGTTGCTGCGAAATATCTCCTTAGACTTGTGTTGTGATGCTGATTAAAACAATACCAAATATAATAATCAATATAGTTCTAAACAAATTTTTACCATTCAACTGAAGTGTTGACAGAGACAGCAATGTTTAACAAGTTTTCACCTGGCAAAATTAAACCCGTGTACCGATGTTGTTGCGAAATATCTCCTTATACTTGTGTTGTGATGCTGATTAAAACAGTATTAATTATAATAATCAATATAGTTCTAAACAAATTTTCACCATTCAACTGAAGTGTTGACAGAGACAGCAATGTTTAACGAGTTTTCGCCTGGCAAAATTGAACCCGTGTACCGATGTTGTTGCGAAATATCTCCTTAGACTTGTGTTGTGATGCTGATTAAAACAATACCAAATATAATAATCAATATAGTTCTAAACAAATTTTCACCATTCAACTGAAGTGTTGACAGAGACAGCAATGTTTAACGAGTTTTCCCTGGCAAAATTGAACCCGTGTACCGATGTAGTTGCGAAATATCTCCTTAGACTTGTGTTGTGATGCTGATTAAAACAGTATCAAATATAATAATCAACATAGTCAAAAAAAATTTCACCATTCAACTCAAGTGTCATCATGCTTCTTTGCATAGCAGAGACAGCAATGTTTAACGAGTTTTCGCCTGGCAAAATTGAACCCGTGTACCGATGTAGTTGCGAATTATCTCCTTAGACTTGTGTTGTGATGCTGATTAAAACAGTATCAAATATAAAAATCAATATAGTTCTAAACAAATTTTCACCATTCAACTGAAGTGTCATCATGCTTCTTTGCATAGCAGAGACAGCAATGTTTAATGAGTTTTCGCCTGGCAAAATTGAACCCGTGTACCGATGTTGTTGCGAAATATCTCCTTAGACTTGTGTTGTGATGCTGATTAAAACAGTATCAAATATAATAATCAATATAGTTCTAAACAAATTTTCACCATTCAACTGAAGTGTCATCATGCTTCTTTGCATAGCAGAGACAGCAATGTTTAACGAGTTTTCACCTGGCAAAATTGAACCCGTGTACCGATGTAGTTGCGAAATATCTCCTTAGACTTGTGTTGTGATGCTGATTAAAACAGTATCAAATATAATAATCAATATAGTTCTAAACAAATTTTCACCATTCAACTGAAGTGTCATCATGCTTCTTTGCATAGCAGAGACAGCAATGTTTAACGAGTTTTCACCTGGCAAAATTGAACCCGTGTACCGATGTTGTTGCGAAACATCTCCTTATACTTGTGTTGTGATGCTGATTAAAATAGTATCAAATATAATAATCAATATAGTTCTAAACAAATTTTCACCATTCAACTGAAGTGTCATCATGCTTCTTTGCATAGCAGAGACAGCAATGTTTAACGAGTTTTCACCTGGCAAAATTGAACCCGTGTACCGATGTAGTTGCGAAATATCTCCTTATACTTGTGTTGTGATGCTGATTAAAACAATACCAAATATAATAATCAATATAGTTCTAAACAAATTTTCACCATTCAACTGAAGTGTCATCATGCTTCTTTGCATAGCAGAGACAGCAATGTTTAACGAGTTTTCGCCTGGCAAAATTGAACCCGTGTACCGATGTAGTTGCGAAATATCTCCTTAGACTTGTGTTGTGATGCTGATTAAAACAGTATCAAATATAATAATCAATATAGTTCTAAACAAATTTTCACCATTCAACTGAAGTGTCATCATGCTTCTTTGCATAGCAGAGACAGCAATGTTTAACGAGTTTTCGCCTGGCAAAATTGAACCCGCGTACCGATGTTGTTGCGAAATATCTCCTTATACTTGTGTTGTGATGCTGATTAAAACAGTATCAAATATAATAAATAGTTCTAAACAAATTTTCACCATTCAACTGAAGTGTCATCATGCTTCTTTGCATAGCAGAGACAGCAATGTTTAACGAGTTTTCGCCTGGCAAAATTGAAACCGTGTACCGATGTTGTTGCGAAATATCTCCTTAGACTTGTGTTGTGATGCTGATTAAAACAATACCAAATATAATAATCAATATAGTTCTAAACAAATTTTCACCATTCAACTCAAGTGTCATCATGCTTCTTTGCATAGCAGAGACAGCAATGTTTAACGAGTTTTCGCCTGGCAAAATTGAACCCGTGTACCGATGTTGTTGCGAAATATCTCCTTAGACTTGTGTTGTGATGCTGATTAAAACAATACCAAATATAATAATCAATATAGTTCTAAACAAATTTTCACCATTCAACTCAAGTGTCATCATGCTTCTTTGCATAGCAGAGACAGCAATGTTTAACGAGTTTTCGCCTGGCAAAATTGAACCCGTGTACCGATGTAGTTGCGAAATATCTCCTTAGACTTGTGTTGTGATGCTGATTAAAACAGTATCAAATATAATAATCAATATAGTTCTAAACAAATTTTCACCATTCAACTGAAGTGTCATCATGCTTCTTTGCATAGCAGAGACAGCAATGTTTAACGAGTTTTCGCCTGGCAAAATTGAACCCGTGTACCGATGTAGTTGCGAAATATCTCCTTAGACTTGTGTTGTGATGCTGATTAAAACAGTATCAAATATAATAATCAATATAGTTCTAAACAAATTTTCACCATTCAACTGAAGTGTCATCATGCTTCTTTGCATAGCAGAGACAGCAATGTTTAACGAGTTTTCGCCTGGCAAAATTGAACCCGTGTACCGATGTTGTTGCGAAATATCTCCTTAGACTTGTGTTGTGATGCTGATTAAAACAATACCAAATATAATAATCAATATAGTTCTAAACAAATTTTCACCATTCAACTGAAGTGTCATCATGCTTCTTTGCATAGCAGAGACAGCAATGTTTAACGAGTTTTCGCCTGGCAAAATTGAACCCGTGTACCGATGTTGTTGCGAAATATCTCCTTAGACTTGTGTTGTGATGCTGATTAAAACAGTATCAAATATAATAATCAATATAGTTCTAAACAAATTTTCACCATTCAACTGAAGTGTCATCATGCTTCTTTGCATAGCAGAGACAGCAATGTTTAACGAGTTTTCGCCTGGCAAAATTGAACCCGTGTACCGATGTTGTTGCGAAATATCTCCTTAGACTTGTGTTGTGATGCTGATTAAAACAATACCAAATATAATAATCAATATAGTTCTAAACAAATTTTCACCATTCAACTGAAGTGTCATCATGCTTCTTTGCATAGCAGAGACAGCAATGTTTAACGAGTTTTCGCCTGGCAAAATTGAACCCGTGTACCGATGTTGTTGCGAAATATCTCCTTAGACTTGTGTTGTGATGCTGATTAAAACAATACCAAATATAATAATCAATATAGTTCTAAACAAATTTTCACCATTCAACTGAAGTGTTGACAGAGACAGCAATGTTTAACGAGTTTTCGCCTGGCAAAATTGAACCCGTGTACCGATGTTGTTGCGAAATATCTCCTTAGACTTGTGTTGTGATGCTGATTAAAACAATACCAAATATAATAATCAATATAGTTCTAAACAAATTTTCACCATTCAACTGAAGTGTCATCATGCTTCTTTGCATAGCAGAGACAGCAATGTTTAACGAGTTTTCGCCTGGCAAAATTGAACCCGTGTACCGATGTTGTTGCGAAATATCTCCTTATACTTGTGTTGTGATGCTGATTAAAACAATACCAAATATAATAATCAATATAGTTCTAAACAAATTTTCACCATTCAACTGAAGTGTCATCATGCTTCTTTGCATAGCAGAGACAGCAATGTTTAACGAGTTTTCGCCTGGCAAAATTGAACCCGTGTACCGATGTTGTTGCGAAATATCTCCTTAGACTTGTGTTGTGATGCTGATTAAAACAATACCAAATATAATAATCAATATAGTTCTAAACAAATTTTCACCATTCATCTGAAGTGTCATCATGCTTCTTTGCATAGCAGAGACAGCAATGTTTAACGAGTTTTCGCCTGGCAAAATTGAACCCGTGTACCGATGTTGTTGCGAAATATCTCCTTATACTTGTGTTGTGATGCTGATTAAAACAGTATCAAATATAATAATCAATATAGTTCTAAACAAATTTTCACCATTCAACTGAAGTGTCATCATGCTTCTTTGCATAGCAGAGACAGCAATGTTTAACGAGTTTTCGCCTGGCAAAATTGAACCCGTGTACCGATGTTGTTGCGAAATATCTCCTTAGACTTGTGTTGTGATGCTGATTAAAACAATACCAAATATAATAATCAATATAGTTCTAAACAAATTTTCACCATTCAACTGAAGTGTCATCATGCTTCTTTGCATAGCAGAGACAGCAATGTTTAACGAGTTTTCGCCTGGCAAAATTGAACCCGTGTACCGATGTTGTTGCGAAATATCTCCTTATACTTGTGTTGTGATGCTGATTAAAACAATACCAAATATAATAATCAATATAGTTCTAAACAAATTTTCACCATTCAACTCAAGTGTCATCATGCTTCTTTGCATAGCAGAGACAGCAATGTTTAACGAGTTTTCGCCTGGCAAAATTGAACCCGTAAATTTTCACCATTCAACTGAAGTGTCATCATGCTTCTTTGCATAGCAGAGACAGCAATGTTTAACGAGTTTTCGCCTGGCAAAATTGAACCCGTGTACCGATGTTGTTGCGAAATATCTCCTTATACTTGTGTTGTGATGCTGATTAAAACAGTATCAAATATAATAATCAATATAGTTCTAAACAAATTTTCACCATTCAACTGAAGTGTTGACAGAGACAGCAATGTTTAACGAGTTTTCGCCTGGCAAAATTGAACCCGTGTACCGATGTTGTTGCGAAATATCTCCTTAGACTTGTGTTGTGATGCTGATTAAAACAATACCAAATATAATAATCAATATAGTTCTAAACAAATTTTCACCACTCAACTGAAGTGTTGACAGAGACAGCAATGTTTAACGAGTTTTCGCCTGGCAAAATTGAACCCGTGTACCGATGTAGTTGCGAAATATCTCCTTAGACTTGTGTTGTGATGCTGATTAAAACAGTATCAAATATAATAATCAACATAGTCAAAAAAAATTTCACCATTCAACTCAAGTGTCATCATGCTTCTTTGCATAGCAGAGACAGCAATGTTTAACGAGTTTTCGCCTGGCAAAATTGAACCCGTGTACCGATGTAGTTGCGAAATATCTCCTTAGACTTGTGTTGTGATGCTGATTAAAACAGTATCAAATATAAAAATCAATATAGTTCTAAACAAATTTTCACCATTCAACTGAAGTGTCATCATGCTTCTTTGCATAGCAGAGACAGCAATGTTTAATGAGTTTTCGCCTGGCAAAATTGAACCCGTGTACCGATGTTGTTGCGAAATATCTCCTTATACTTGTGTTGTGATGCTGATTAAAACAGTATCAAATATAATAATCAATATAGTTCTAAACAAATTTTCACCATTCAACTGAAGTGTCATCATGCTTCTTTGCATAGCAGAGACAGCAATGTTTAACGAGTTTTCGCCTGGCAAAATTGAACCCGTGTACCGATGTTGTTGCGAAATATCTCCTTAGACTTGTGTTGTGATGCTGATTAAAACAGTATCAAATATAATAATCAATATAGTTCTAAACAAATTTTCACCATTCAACTGAAGTGTCATCATGCTTCTTTGCATAGCAGAGACAGCAATGTTTAACGAGTTTTCGCCTGGCAAAATTGAACCCGTGTACCGATGTTGTTGCGAAATATCTCCTTAGACTTGTGTTGTGATGCTGATTAAAACAGTATCAAATATAATAATCAATATAGTTCTAAACAAATTTTCACCATTCAACTGAAGTGTCATCATGCTTCTTTGCATAGCAGAGACAGCAATGTTTAACGAGTTTTCACCTGGCAAAATTGAACCCGTGTACCGATGTAGTTGCGAAATATCTCCTTAGACTTGTGTTGTGATGCTGATTAAAACAGTATCAAATATAATAATCAATATAGTTCTAAACAAATTTTCACCATTCAACTGAAGTGTCATCATGCTTCTTTGCATAGCAGAGACAGCAATGTTTAACGAGTTTTCGCCTGGCAAAATTGAACCCGTGTACCGATGTAGTTGCGAAATATCTCCTTATACTTGTGTTGTGATGCTGATTAAAACAATACCAAATATAATAATCAATATAGTTCTAAACAAATTTTCACCATTCAACTGAAGTGTCATCATGCTTCTTTGCATAGCAGAGACAGCAATGTTTAACGAGTTTTCGCCTGGCAAAATTGAACCCGTGTACCGATGTAGTTGCGAAATATCTCCTTATACTTGTGTTGTGATGCTGATTAAAACAATACCAAATATAATAATCAATATAGTTCTAAACAAATTTTCACCATTCAACTGAAGTGTCATCATGCTTCTTTGCATAGCAGAGACAGCAATGTTTAACGAGTTTTCGCCTGGCAAAATTGAACCCGTGTACCGATGTAGTTGCGAAATATCTCCTTAGACTTGTGTTGTGATGCTGATTAAAACAGTATCAAATATAATAATCAATATAGTTTTCACCATTCAACTGAAGTGTTGACAGAAACAGCAATGTTTAACGAGTTTTCGCCTGGCAAAATTGAACCCGTGTACCGATGTTGTTGCGAAATATCTCCTTCTACTTGTGTTGTGATGCTGATTAAAACAGTATCAAATATAATAATCAATATAGTTCTAAACAAATTTTCACCATTCAACTGAAGTGTCATCATGCTTCTTTGCATAGCAGAGACAGCAATGTTTAACGAGTTTTCGCCTGGCAAAATTGAACCCGTGTACCGATGTTGTTGCGAAATATCTCCTTAGACTTGTGTTGTGATGCTGATTAAAACAATACCAAATATAATAATCAATATAGTTCTAAACAAATTTTCACCATTCAACTGAAGTGTTGACAGAGACAGCAATGTTTAACGAGTTTTCACCTGGCAAAATTGAACCCGTGTACCGATGTAGTTGCGAAATATCTCCTTAGACTTGTGTTGTGATGCTGATTAAAACAGTATCAAATATAATAATCAATATAGTTCTAAACAAATTTTCACCATTCAACTGAAGTGTCATCATGCTTCTTTGCATAGCAGAGACAGCAATGTTTAACGAGTTTTCGCCTGGCAAAATTGAACCCGTGTACCGATGTAGTTGCAAAATATCTCCTTATACTTGTGTTGTGATGCTGATTAAAACAGTATCAAATATAATAATCAATATAGTTCTAAACAAATTTTCACCATTCAACTGAAGTGTCATCATGCTTCTTTGCATAGCAGAGACAGCAATGTTTATCGAGTTTTCACCTGGCAAAATTGAACCCGTGTACCGATGTAGTTGCGAAATATCTCCTTATACTTGTGTTGTGATGCTGATTAAAACAATACCAAATATAATAATCAATATAGTTCTAAACAAATTTTCACCATTCAACTGAAGTGTCATCATGCTTCTTTGCATAGCAGAGACAGCAATGTTTAACGAGTTTTCGCCTGGCAAAATTGAACCCGTGTACCGATGTAGTTGCGAAATATCTCCTTAGACTTGTGTTGTGATGCTGATTAAAACAGTATCAAATATAATAATCAATATAGTTCTAAACAAATTTTCACCATTCAACTGAAGTGTCATCATGCTTCTTTGCATAGCAGAGACAGCAATGTTTAACGAGTTTTCGCCTGGCAAAATTGAACCCGTGTACCGATGTTGTTGCGAAATATCTCCTTATACTTGTGTTGTGATGCTGATTAAAACAGTATCAAATATAATAATCAATATAGTTCTAAACAAATTTTCACCATTCAACTAAAGTGTTGACAGAGACAGCAATGTTTAACGAGTTTTCGCCTGGCAAAATTGAACCCGTGTACCGATGTGGTTGCGAAATATCTCCTTAGACTTGTGTTGTGATGCTGATTAAAACAATACCAAATATAATAATCAATATAGTTCTAAACAAATTTTCACCATTCAACTAAAGTGTTGACAGAGACAGCAATGTTTAACGAGTTTTCGCCTGGCAAAATTGAACCCGTGTACCGATGTGGTTGCGAAATATCTCCTTAGACTTGTGTTGTGATGCTGATTAAAACAATACCAAATATAATAATCAATATAGTTCTAAACAAATTTTCACCATTCAACTGAAGTGTCATCATGCTTCTTTGCATAGCAGAGACAGCAATGTCTAACGAGTTTTCGCCTGGCAAAATTGAACCCGTGTATCGATGTTGTTGCGAAATATCTCCTTATACTTGTGTTGTGATGCTGATTAAAACAATACCAAATATAATAATCAATATAGTTCTAAACAAATTTTCACCATTCAACTGAAGTGTTGACAGAGACAGCAATGTTTAACGAGTTTTCGCCTGGCAAAATTGAACCCGTGTACCGATGTTGTTGCGAAATATCTCCTAAGACTTGTGTTGTGATGCTGATTAAAACAATACCAAATATAATAATCAATATAGTTCTAAACAAATTTTCACCATTCAACTGAAGTGTCATCATGCTTCTTTGCATAGCAGAGACAGCAATGTCTAACGAGTTTTCGCCTGGCAAAATTGAACCCGTGTACCTAGGTTGTTGCGAAATATCTCCTTAGACTTGTGTTGTGATGCTGATTAAAACAATACCAAATATAATAATCAATATAGTTCTAAACAAATTTTCACCATTCAACTGAAGTGTTGACAGAGACAGCAATGTTTAACGAGTTTTCGCCTGGCAAAATTGAACCCGTGTACCGATGTTGTTGCGAAATATCTCCTTAGACTTGTGTTGTGATGCTGATTAAAACAATACCAAATATAATAATCAATATAGTTCTAAACAAATTTTCACCATTCAACTCAAGTGTCATCATGCTTCTTTGCATAGCAGAGACAGCAATGTTTAACGAGTTTTCGCCTGGCAAAATTGAACCCGTGTACCGATGTTGTTGCGAAATATCTCCTTATACTTGTGTTGTGATGCTGATTAAAACAGTATCAAATATAATAATCAATATAGTTCTAAACAAATTTTCACCATTCAACTGAAGTGTTGACAGAGACAGCAATGTTTAACGAGTTTTCGCCTGGCAAAATTGAACCCGTGTACCGATGTTGTTGCGAAATATCTCCTTAGACTTGTGTTGTGATGCTGATTAAAACAATACCAAATATAATAATCAATATAGTTCTAAACAAATTTTTACCATTCAACTGAAGTGTTGACAGAGACAGCAATGTTTAACAAGTTTTCACCTGGCAAAATTGAACCCGTGTACCGATGTTGTTGCGAAATATCTCCTTATACTTGTGTTGTGATGCTGATTAAAACGGTATCAAATATAATAATCAATATAGTTCTAAACAAATTTTCACCATTCAACTGAAGTGTTGACAGAGACAGCAATGTTTAACGAGTTTTCGCCTGGCAAAATTGAACCCGTGTACCGATGTTGTTGCGAAATATCTCCTTAGACTTGTGTTGTGATGCTGATTAAAACAATACCAAATATAATAATCAATATAGTTCTAAACAAATTTTCATCATTCAACTGAAGTGTCATCATGCTTCTTTGCATAGCAGAGACAGCAATGTTTAACGAGTTTTCGCCTGGCAAAATTGAACCCGTGTACCGATGTTGTTGCGAAATATCTCCTTATACTTGTGTTGTGATGCTGATTAAAACAGTATCAAATATAATAATCAATATAGTTCTAAACAAATTTTCACCATTCAACTGAAGTGTTGACAGAGACAGCAATGTTTAACGAGTTTTCGCCTGGCAAAATTGAACCCGTGTACCGATGTTGTTGCGAAATATCTCCTTAGACTTGTGTTGTGATGCTGATTAAAACAATACCAAATATAATAATCAATATAGTTCTAAACAAATTTTCACCATTCAACTGAAGTGTCATCATGCTTCTTTGCATAGCAGAGACAGCAATGTCTAACGAGTTTTCGCCTGGCAAAATTGAACCCGTGTACCTAGGTTGTTGCGAAATATCTCCTTAGACTTGTGTTGTGATGCTGATTAAAACAATACCAAATATAATAATCAATATAGTTCTAAACAAATTTTCACCATTCAACTCAAGTGTCATCATGCTTCTTTGCATAGCAGAGACAGCAATGTTTAACGAGTTTTCGCCTGGCAAAATTGAACCCGTGTACCGATGTTGTTGCAAAATATCTCCTTATACTTGTGTTGTGATGCTGATTAAAACAGTATCAAATATAATAATCAATATAGTTCTAAACAAATTTTCACCATTCAACTGAAGTGTTGACAGAGACAGCAATGTTTAACGAGTTTTCGCCTGGAAAAATTGAACCCGTGTACCGATGTAGTTGCGAAATATCTCCTTAGACTTGTGTTGCGATGCTGATTAAAACAATACCAAATATAATAATCAATATAGTTCTAAACAAATTTTCACCATTCAACTGAAGTGTTGACAGAGACAGCAATGTTTAACGAGTTTTCGCCTGGCAAAATTGAACCCGTGTACCGATGTTGTTGCGAAATATCTCCTTAGACTTGTGTTGTGATGCTGATTCAAACAATACCAAATATAATAATCAATATAGTTCTAAACAAATTTTCACCATTCAACTGAAGTGTTGACAGAGACAGCAATGTTTAACGAGTTTTCGCCTGGCAAAATTGAACCCGTGTACCGATGTAGTTGCGAAATATCTCCTTAGACTTGTGTTGTGATGCTGATTAAAACAGTATCAAATATAATAATCAATATAGTTCTTAACAAATTTTCACCATTCAACTGAAGTGTTGACAGAGACAGCAATGTTTAACGAGTTTTCGCCTGGCAAAATTGAACCCGTGTACCGATGTTGTTGCGAAATATCTCCTTAGACTTGTGTTGTGATGCTGATTAAAACAATACCAAATATAATAATCAATATAGTTCTAAACAAATTTTCACCATTCAACTGAAGTGTCATCATGCTTCTTTGCATAGCAGAGACAGCAATGTCTAACGAGTTTTCGCCTGGCAAAATTGAACCCGTGTACCTAGGTTGTTGCGAAATATCTCCTTAGACTTGTGTTGTGATGCTGATTAAAACAATACCAAATATAATAATCAATATAGTTCTAAACAAATTTTCACCATTCAACTCAAGTGTCATCATGCTTCTTTGCATAGCAGAGACAGCAATGTTTAACGAGTTTTCGCCTGGCAAAATTGAACCCGTGTACCGATGTTGTTGCAAAATATCTCCTTATACTTGTGTTGTGATGCTGATTAAAACAGTATCAAATATAATAATCAATATAGTTCTAAACAAATTTTCACCATTCAACTGAAGTGTTGACAGAGACAGCAATGTTTAACGAGTTTTCGCCTGGAAAAATTGAACCCGTGTACCGATGTAGTTGCGAAATATCTCCTTAGACTTGTGTTGCGATGCTGATTAAAACAATACCAAATATAATAATCAATATAGTTCTAAACAAATTTTCACCATTCAACTGAAGTGTTGACAGAGACAGCAATGTTTAACGAGTTTTCGCCTGGAAAAATTGAACCCGTGTACCGATGTAGTTGCGAAATATCTCCTTAGACTTGTGTTGCGATGCTGATTAAAACAATACCAAATATAATAATCAATATAGTTCTAAACAAATTTTCACCATTCAACTGAAGTGTTGACAGAGACAGCAATGTTTAACGAGTTTTCGCCTGGCAAAATTGAACCCGTGTACCGATGTTGTTGCGAAATATCTCCTTAGACTTGTGTTGTGATGCTGATTCAAACAATACCAAATATAATAATCAATATAGTTCTAAACAAATTTTCACCATTCAACTGAAGTGTTGACAGAGACAGCAATGTTTAACGAGTTTTCGCCTGGCAAAATTGAACCCGTGTACCGATGTAGTTGCGAAATATCTCCTTAGACTTGTGTTGTGATGCTGATTAAAACAGTATCAAATATAATAATCAATATAGTTCTTAACAAATTTTCACCATTCAACTGAAGTGTTGACAGAGACAGCAATGTTTAACGAGTTTTCGCCTGGCAAAATTGAACCCGTGTACCGATGTTGTTGCGAAATATCTCCTTAGACTTGTGTTGTGATGCTGATTAAAACAGTATCATATATAATAATCAATATAGTTCTAAACAAATTTTCACCATTCAACTGAAGTGTCATCATGCTTCTTTGCATAGCAGAGACAGCAATGTCTAACGAGTTTTCGCCTGGCAAAATTGAACCCGTGTACCGATGTTGTTGCGAAATATCTCCTTAGACTTGTGTTGTGATGCTGATTAAAACAATACCAAATATAATAATCAATATAGTTCTAAACAAATTTTCACCATTCAACTGAAGTGTTGACAGAGACAGCAATGTTTAACGAGTTTTCGCCTGGCAAAATTGAACCCGTGTACCGATGTTGTTGCGAAATATCTCCTTAGACTTGTGTTGTGATGCTGATTAAAACAATACCAAATATAATAATCAATATAGTTCTAAACAAATTTTCACCATTCAACTCAAGTGTCATCATGCTTCTTTGCATAGCAGAGACAGCAATGTTTAACGAGTTTTTGCCTGGCAAAATTGAACCCGTGTACCGATGTTGTTGCTAAATATCTCCTTAGACTTGTGTTGTGATGCTGATTAAAACAGTATCAAATATAATAATCAATATAGTTTTAAACAAATTTTCACCATTCAACTGAAGTGTCATCATGCTTCTTTGCATAGCAGAGACAGCAATGTTTAACGAGTTTTCGCCTGGCAAAATTGAACCCGTGTACCGATGTTGTTGCGAAATATCTCCTTATACTTGTGTTGTGATGCTGATTAAAACAATATCAAATATAATAATCAATATAGTTCTAAACAAATTTTCACCATTCAACTGAAGTGTCATCATGCTTCTTTGCATAGCAGAGACAGCAATGTTTAACGAGTTTTCGCCTGGTAAAATTGAACCCGTGTACCGATGTTGTTGCGAAATATCTCCTTATACTTGTGTTGTGATGCTGATTAAAACAGTATCAAATATAATAATCAATATAGTTCTAAACAAATTTTCACCATTCAACTGGAGTGTTGACAGAGACAGCAATGTTTAACGAGTTTTCGCCTGGCAAAATTGAACCCGTGTACCGATGTTGCTGCGAAATATCTCCTTAGACTTGTGTTGTGATGCTGATTAAAACAATACCAAATATAATAATCAATATAGTTCTAAACAAATTTTTACCATTCAACTGAAGTGTTGACAGAGACAGCAATGTTTAACAAGTTTTCACCTGGCAAAATTAAACCCGTGTACCGATGTTGTTGCGAAATATCTCCTTATACTTGTGTTGTGATGCTGATTAAAACAGTATTAATTATAATAATCAATATAGTTCTAAACAAATTTTCACCATTCAACTGAAGTGTTGACAGAGACAGCAATGTTTAACGAGTTTTCGCCTGGCAAAATTGAACCCGTGTACCGATGTTGTTGCGAAATATCTCCTTAGACTTGTGTTGTGATGCTGATTAAAACAATACCAAATATAATAATCAATATAGTTCTAAACAAATTTTCACCATTCAACTGAAGTGTTGACAGAGACAGCAATGTTTAACGAGTTTTCCCTGGCAAAATTGAACCCGTGTACCGATGTAGTTGCGAAATATCTCCTTAGACTTGTGTTGTGATGCTGATTAAAACAGTATCAAATATAATAATCAACATAGTCAAAAAAAATTTCACCATTCAACTCAAGTGTCATCATGCTTCTTTGCATAGCAGAGACAGCAATGTTTAACGAGTTTTCGCCTGGCAAAATTGAACCCGTGTACCGATGTAGTTGCGAAATATCTCCTTAGACTTGTGTTGTGATGCTGATTAAAACAGTATCAAATATAAAAATCAATATAGTTCTAAACAAATTTTCACCATTCAACTGAAGTGTCATCATGCTTCTTTGCATAGCAGAGACAGCAATGTTTAATGAGTTTTCGCCTGGCAAAATTGAACCCGTGTACCGATGTTGTTGCGAAATATCTCCTTAGACTTGTGTTGTGATGCTGATTAAAACAGTATCAAATATAATAATCAATATAGTTCTAAACAAATTTTCACCATTCAACTGAAGTGTCATCATGCTTCTTTGCATAGCAGAGACAGCAATGTTTAACGAGTTTTCACCTGGCAAAATTGAACCCGTGTACCGATGTAGTTGCGAAATATCTCCTTAGACTTGTGTTGTGATGCTGATTAAAACAGTATCAAATATAATAATCAATATAGTTCTAAACAAATTTTCACCATTCAACTGAAGTGTCATCATGCTTCTTTGCATAGCAGAGACAGCAATGTTTAACGAGTTTTCACCTGGCAAAATTGAACCCGTGTACCGATGTTGTTGCGAAACATCTCCTTATACTTGTGTTGTGATGCTGATTAAAATAGTATCAAATATAATAATCAATATAGTTCTAAACAAATTTTCACCATTCAACTGAAGTGTCATCATGCTTCTTTGCATAGCAGAGACAGCAATGTTTAACGAGTTTTCACCTGGCAAAATTGAACCCGTGTACCGATGTTGTTGCGAAATATCTCCTTAGACTTGTGTTGTGATGCTGATTAAAACAGTATCAAATATAATAATCAATATAGTTCTAAACAAATTTTCACCATTCAACTGAAGTGTCATCATGCTTCTTTGCATAGCAGAGACAGCAATGTTTAACGAGTTTTCACCTGGCAAAATTGAACCCGTGTACCGATGTTGTTGCGAAACATCTCCTTATACTTGTGTTGTGATGCTGATTAAAACAGTATCAAATATAATAATCAATATAGTTCTAAACAAATTTTCACCATTCAACTGAAGTGTCATCATGCTTCTTTGCATAGCAGAGACAGCAATGTTTAACGAGTTTTCACCTGGCAAAATTGAACCCGTGTACCGATGTTGTTGCGAAATATCTCCTTAGACTTGTGTTGTGATGCTGATTAAAACAATACCAAATATAATAATCAATATAGTTCTAAACAAATTTTCACCATTCAACTGAAGTGTTGACAGAGACAGCAATGTTTAACGAGTTTTCACCTGGCAAAATTGAACCCGTGTACCGATGTAGTTGCGAAATATCTCCTTAGACTTGTGTTGTGATGCTGATTAAAACAGTATCAAATATAATAATCAATATAGTTCTAAACAAATTTTCACCATTCAACTGAAGTGTCATCATGCTTCTTTGCATAGCAGAGACAGCAATGTTTAACGAGTTTTCGCCTGGCAAAATTGAACCCGTGTACCGATGTAGTTGCAAAATATCTCCTTATACTTGTGTTGTGATGCTGATTAAAACAGTATCAAATATAATAATCAATATAGTTCTAAACAAATTTTCACCATTCAACTGAAGTGTCATCATGCTTCTTTGCATAGCAGAGACAGCAATGTTTATCGAGTTTTCACCTGGCAAAATTGAACCCGTGTACCGATGTAGTTGCGAAATATCTCCTTATACTTGTGTTGTGATGCTGATTAAAACAATACCAAATATAATAATCAATATAGTTCTAAACAAATTTTCACCATTCAACTGAAGTGTCATCATGCTTCTTTGCATAGCAGAGACAGCAATGTTTAACGAGTTTTCGCCTGGCAAAATTGAACCCGTGTACCGATGTAGTTGCGAAATATCTCCTTAGACTTGTGTTGTGATGCTGATTAAAACAGTATCAAATATAATAATCAATATAGTTCTAAACAAATTTTCACCATTCAACTGAAGTGTCATCATGCTTCTTTGCATAGCAGAGACAGCAATGTTTAACGAGTTTTCGCCTGGCAAAATTGAACCCGTGTACCGATGTTGTTGCGAAATATCTCCTTATACTTGTGTTGTGATGCTGATTAAAACAGTATCAAATATAATAATCAATATAGTTCTAAACAAATTTTCACCATTCAACTAAAGTGTTGACAGAGACAGCAATGTTTAACGAGTTTTCGCCTGGCAAAATTGAACCCGTGTACCGATGTTGTTGCGAAATATCTCCTTAGACTTGTGTTGTGATGCTGATTAAAACAATACCAAATATAATAATCAATATAGTTCTAAACAAATTTTCACCATTCAACTGAAGTGTTGACAGAGACAGCAATGTTTAACGAGTTTTCGCCTGGCAAAATTGAACCCGTGTACCGATGTTGTTGCGAAATATCTCCTTCTACTTGTGTTGTGATGCTGCTTAAAACAATACCAAATATAATAATCAATATAGTTCTAAACAAATTTTCACCATTCAACTGAAGTGTCATCATGCTTCTTTGCATAGCAGAGACAGCAATGTTTAACGAGTTTTCGCCTGGCAAAATTGAACCCGTGTACCGATGTTGTTGCGAAATATCTCCTTAGACTTGTGTTGTGATGCTGATTAAAACAATACCAAATATAATAATCAATATAGTTCTAAACAAATTTTCACCATTCAACTGAAGTGTTGACAGAGACAGCAATGTTTAACGAGTTTTCGCCTGGCAAAATTGAACCCGTGTACCGATGTTGTTGCGAAATATCTCCTTAGACTTGTGTTGTGATGCTGAATAAAACAATACCAAATATAATAATCAACATAGTCAAAAAAAATTTCACCATTCAACTCAAGTGTCATCATGCTTCTTTGCATAGCAGAGACAGCAATGTTTAACGAGTTTTCGCCTGGCAAAATTGAACCCGTGTACCGATGTTGTTGCGAAATATCTCCTTATACTTGTGTTGTGATGCTGAATAAAACAATACCAAATATAATAATCAATATAGTTCTAAACAAATTTTCACCATTCAACTCAAGTGTCATCATGCTTCTTTGCATAGCAGAGACAGCAATGTTTAACGAGTTTTCGCCTGGCAAAATTGAACCCGTGTACCGATGTTGTTGCGAAATATCTCCTTAGACTTGTGTTGTGATGCTGATTAAAACAATACCAAATATAATAATCAATATAGTTCTAAACAAATTTTCACCATTCAACTCAAGTGTCATCATGCTTCTTTGCATAGCAGAGACAGCAATGTTTAACGAGTTTTCGCCTGGCAAAATTGAACCCGTGTACCGATGTAGTTGCGAAATATCTCCTTAGACTTGTGTTGTGATGTTGATTAAAACAGTATCAAATATAATAATCAATATAGTTCTTAACAAATTTTCACCATTCAACTGAAGTGTCATCATGCTTCTTTGCATAGCAGAGACAGCAATGTTTAACGAGTTTTCGCCTGGCAAAATTGAACCCGTGTACCGATGTTGTTGCGAAATATCTCCTTAGACTTGTGTTGTGATGCTGATTAAAACAATACCAAATATAATAATCAATATAGTTCTAAACAAATTTTCACCATTCAACTGAAGTGTCATCATGCTTCTTTGCATAGCAGAGACAGCAATGTTTAACGAGTTTTCGCCTGGCAAAATTGAACCCGTGTACCGATGTTGTTGCGAAATATCTCCTTAGACTTGTGTTGTGATGCTGATTAAAACAGTATCAAATATAATAATCAATATAGTTCTAAACAAATTTTCACCATTCAACTGAAGTGTCATCATGCTTCTTTGCATAGCAGAGACAGCAATGTTTAACGAGTTTTCACCTGGCAAAATTGAACCCGTGTACCGATGTTATTGCGAAATATCTCCTTAGACTTGTGTTGTGATGCTGATTAAAACAATACCAAATATAATAATCAATATAGTTCTAAACAAATTATCACCATTCAACTGAAGTGTTGACAGAGACAGCAATGTTTAACGAGTTTTCGCCTGGCAAAATTGAACCCGTGTACCGATGTTGTTGCGAAATATCTCCTTAGACTTGTGTTGTGATGCTGATTAAAACAATACCAAATATAATAATCAATATAGTTCTAAACAAATTTTCACCATTCAACTGAAGTGTTGACAGAGACAGCAATGTTTAACGAGTTTTCGCCTGGCAAAATTGAACCCGTGTACCGATGTTGTTGCGAAATATCTCCTTAGACTTGTGTTGTGATGCTGATTAAAACAATACCAAATATAATAATCAATATAGTTCTAAACAAATTTTCACCATTCAACTGAAGTGTCATCATGCTTCTTTGCATAGCAGAGACAGCAATGTTTAACGAGTTTTCGCCTGGCAAAATTGAACCCGTGTACCGATGTTGTTGCGAAATATCTCCTTAGACTTGTGTTGTGATGCTGATTAAAACAATACCAAATATAATAATCAATATAGTTCTAAACAAATTTTCACCATTCAACTGAAGTGTTGACAGAGACAGCAATGTTTAACGAGTTTTCGCCTGGCAAAATTGAACCCGTATACCGATGTTGTTGCGAAATATCTCCTTAGACTTGTGTTGTGATGCTGATTAAAACAATACCAAATATAATAATCAATATAGTTCTAAACAAATTTTCACCATTCAACTGAAGTGTCATCATGCTTCTTTGCATAGCAGAGACAGCAATGTTTAACGAGTTTTCGCCTGGCAAAATTGAACCCGTGTACCGATGTTGTTGCGAAATATCTCCTTATACTTGTGTTGTGATGCTGATTAAAACAATACCAAATATAATAATCAATATAGTTCTAAACAAATTTTCACCATTCAACTGAAGTGTCATCATGCTTCTTTGCATAGCAGAAACAGCAATGTTTAACGAGTTTTCGCCTGGCAAAATTGAACCCGTGTACCGATGTTGTTGCGAAATATCACCTTAGACTTGTGTTGTGATGCTGATTAAAACAATACCAAATATAATAATCAATATAGTTCTAAACAAATTTTCACCATTCAACTGAAGTGTTGACAAAGACAGCAATGTTTAACGAGTTTTCGACTGGCAAAATTGAACCCGTGTACCGATGTTGTTGCGAAATATCTCCTTAGACTTGTGTTGTGATGCTGATTAAAACAATACCAAATATAATAATCAATATAGTTCTAAACAAATTTTCACCATTCAACTGAAGTGTCATCATGCTTCTTTGCATAGCAGAGACAGCAATGTTTAACGAGTTTTCGCCTGGCAAAATTGAACCCGTGTACCGATGTAGTTGCGAAATATCTCCTTAGACTTGTGTTGTGATGCTGATTAAAACAGTATCAAATATAATAATCAATATAGTTCTAAACAAATTTTCACCATTCAACTGAAGTGTTGACAGAGACAGCAATGTTTAACGAGTTTTCGCCTGGCAAAATTGAACCCGTGTACCGATGTTGTTGCGAAATATCTCCTTAGACTTGTGTTGTGATGCTGATTAAAACAATACCAAATATAATAATCAACATAGTTCTAAACAAATTTTCACCATTCAACTGAAGTGTCATCATGCTTCTTTGCATAGCAGAGACAGCAATGTTTAACGAGTTTTCGCCTGGCAAAATTGAGCCTGTGTACCGATGTTGTTGCGAAATATCTCCTTAGACTTGTGTTGTGATGCTGATTAAAACAATACCAAATAATAATAATCAATATAGTTCTAAACAAATTTTCACCATTCAACTGAATTGTTGACAGAGACAGCAATGTTTAACGAGTTTTCGCCTGGCAAAATTGAACCCGTGTACCGATGTTGTTGCGAAATATCTCCTTAGACTTGTGTTGTGATGCTGATTAAAACAATACCATATATAATAATCAATATAGTTCTAAACAAATTTTCACCATTCAACTGAAGTGTTGACAGAGACAGCAATGTTTAACGAGTTTTCGCCTGGTAAAATTGAACCCGTATACCGATGTTGTTGCGAAATATCTCCTTAGACTTGTGTTGTGATGCTGATTAAAACAATACCAAATATAATAATCAATATAGTTCTAAACAAATTTTCACCATTCAACTGAAGTGTCATCATGCTTCTTTGCATAGCAGAGACAGCAATGTTTAACGAGTTTTCGCCTGGCAAAATTGAACCCGTGTACCGATGTTGTTGCGAAATATCTCCTTATACTTGTGTTGTGATGCTGATTAAAACAATACCAAATATAATAATCAATATAGTTCTAAACAAATTTTCACCATTCAACTGAAGTGTCATCATGCTTCTTTGCATAGCAGAGACAGCAATGTTTAACGAGTTTTCGCCTGGAAAAATTGAACCCGTGTACCGATGTTGTTGCGAAATATCACCTTAGACTTGTGTTGTGATGCTGATTAAAACAATACCAAATATAATAATCAATATAGTTCTAAACAAATTTTCACCATTCAACTGAAGTGTTGACAGAGACAGCAATGTTTAACGAGTTTTCGCCTGGCAAAATTGAACCCGTGTACCGATGTTGTTGCGAAATATCTCCTTAGACTTGTGTTGTGATGCTGATTAAAACAATACCAAATATAATAATCAATATAGTTCTAAACAAATTTTCACCATTCAACTGAAGTGTCATCATGCTTCTTTGCATAGCAGAGACAGCAATGTTTAACGAGTTTTCGCCTGGCAAAATTGAACCCGTGTACCGATGTAGTTGCGAAATATCTCCTTAGACTTGTGTTGTGATGCTGATTAAAACAGTATCAAATATAATAATCAATATAGTTCTAAACAAATTTTCACCATTCAACTGAAGTGTTGACAGAGACAGCAATGTTTAACGAGTTTTCGCCTGGCAAAATTGAACCCGTGTACCGATGTTGTTGCGAAATATCTCCTTAGGCTTGTGTTGTGATGCTGATTAAAACAATACCAAATATAATAATCAACATAGTTCTAAACAAATTTTCACCATTCAACTGAAGTGTCATCATGCTTCTTTGCATAGCAGAGACTGCAATGTTTAACGAGTTTTCGCCTGGCAAAATTGAACCCGTGTACCGATGTAGTTGCGAAATATCTCCTTAGACTTGTGTTGTGATGCTGATTAAAACAATACCAAATATAATAATCAATATAGTTCTAAACAAATTTTCACCATTCAACTGAAGTGTTGACAAAGACAGCAATGTTTAACGAGTTTTCGACTGGCAAAATTGAACCCGTGTACCGATGTTGTTGCGAAATATCTCCTTAGACTTGTGTTGTGATGCTGATTAAAACAATACCAAATATAATAATCAATATAGTTCTAAACAAATTTTCACCATTCAACTGAAGTGTCATCATGCTTCTTTGCATAGCAGAGACAGCAATGTTTAACGAGTTTTCGCCTGGCAAAATTGAACCCGTGTACCGATGTAGTTGCGAAATATCTCCTTAGACTTGTGTTGTGATGCTGATTAAAACAGTATCAAATATAATAATCAATATAGTTCTAAACAAATTTTCACCATTCAACTGAAGTGTTGACAGAGGCAGCAATGTTTAACGAGTTTTCGCCTGGCAAAATTGAACCCGTGTACCGATGTTGTTGCGAAATATCTCCTTAGACTTGTGTTGTGATGCTGATTAAAACAATACCAAATATAATAATCAACATAGTTCTAAACAAATTTTCACCATTCAACTGAAGTGTCATCATGCTTCTTTGCATAGCAGAGACAGCAATGTTTAACGAGTTTTCGCCTGGCAAAATTGAGCCTGTGTACCGATGTTGTTGCGAAATATCTCCTTAGACTTGTGTTGTGATGCTGATTAAAACAATACCAAATAATAATAATCAATATAGTTCTAAACAAATTTTCACCATTCAACTGAAGTGTTGACAGAGACAGCAATGTTTAACGAGTTTTCGCCTGGCAAAATTGAACCCGTGTACCGATGTTGTTGCGAAATATCTCCTTAGACTTGTGTTGTGATGCTGATTAAAACAATACCATATATAATAATCAATATAGTTCTAAACAAATTTTCACCATTCAACTGAAGTGTTGACAGAGACAGCAATGTTTAACGAGTTTTCGCCTGGTAAAATTGAACCCGTATACCGATGTTGTTGCGAAATATCTCCTTAGACTTGTGTTGTGATGCTGATTAAAACAATACCAAATATAATAATCAATATAGTTCTAAACAAATTTTCACCATTCAACTGAAGTGTCATCATGCTTCTTTGCATAGCAGAGACAGCAATGTTTAACGAGTTTTCGCCTGGCAAAATTGAACCCGTGTACCGATGTTGTTGCGAAATATCTCCTTATACTTGTGTTGTGATGCTGATTAAAACAATACCAAATATAATAATCAATATAGTTCTAAACAAATTTTCACCATTCAACTGAAGTGTCATCATGCTTCTTTGCATAGCAGAGACAGCAATGTTTAACGAGTTTTCGCCTGGAAAAATTGAACCCGTGTACCGATGTTGTTGCGAAATATCACCTTAGACTTGTGTTGTGATGCTGATTAAAACAATACCAAATATAATAATCAATATAGTTCTAAACAAATTTTCACCATTCAACTGAAGTGTTGACAGAGACAGCAATGTTTAACGAGTTTTCGCCTGGCAAAATTGAACCCGTGTACCGATGTTGTTGCGAAATATCTCCTTAGACTTGTGTTGTGATGCTGATTAAAACAATACCAAATATAATAATCAATATAGTTCTAAACAAATTTTCACCATTCAACTGAAGTGTCATCATGCTTCTTTGCATAGCAGAGACAGCAATGTTTAACGAGTTTTCGCCTGGCAAAATTGAACCCGTGTATCGATGTAGTTGCGAAATATCTCCTTAGACTTGTGTTGTGATGCTGATTAAAACAGTATCAAATATAATAATCAATATAGTTCTAAACAAATTTTCACCATTCAACTGAAGTGTTGACAGAGACAGCAATGTTTAACGAGTTTTCGCCTGGCAAAATTGAACCCGTGTACCGATGTTGTTGCGAAATATCTCCTTAGGCTTGTGTTGTGATGCTGATTAAAACAATACCAAATATAATAATCAACATAGTTCTAAACAAATTTTCACCATTCAACTGAAGTGTCATCATGCTTCTTTGCATAGCAGAGACTGCAATGTTTAACGAGTTTTCGCCTGGCAAAATTGAGCCCGTGTACCGATGTTGTTGCGAAATATCTCCTTAGACTTGTGTTGTGATGCTGATTAAAACAATACCAAATATAATAATCAATATAGTTCTAAACAAATTTTCACCATTCAACTGAAGTGTTGACAGAGACAGCAATGTTTAACGAGTTTTCGCCTGGCAAAATTGAACCCGTGTACCGATGTTGTTGCGAAATATCTCCTTAGACTTGTGTTGTGATGCTGATTAAAACAATACCAAATATAATAATCAATATAGTTCTAAACAAATTTTCACCATTCAACTGAAGTGTTGACAGAGACAGCAATGTTTAAAGAGTTTTCGCCTGGCAAAATTGAACCCGTGTACCGATGTTGTTGCGAAATATCTCCTTAGACTTGTGTTGTGATGCTGATTAAAACAATACCAAATATAATAATCAATATAGTTCTAAACAAATTTTCACCATTCAACTCAAGTGTCATCATGCTTCTTTGCATAGCAGAGACAGCAATGTTTAACGAGTTTTCGCCTGGCAAAATTGAACCCGTGTACCGATGTAGTTGCGAAATATCTCCTTAGACTTGTGTTGTGATGCTGACTAAAGCAGTATCAAATATAATAATCAATATAGTTCTAAACAAATTTTCACCATTCAACTGAAGTGTTGACAGAGACAGCAATGTTTAACGAGTTTTCGCCTGGCAAAATTGAACCCGTGTACCGATGTTGTTGCGAAATATCTCCTTAGACTTGTGTTGTGATGTTGATTAAAACAATACCAAATATAATAATCAACATAGTTCTAAACAAATTTTCACCATTCAACTGAAGTGTCATCATGCTTCTTTGCATAGCAGAGACAGCAATGTTTAACGAGTTTTCGCCTGGCAAAATTGAGCCCGTGTACCGATGTTGTTGCGAAATATCTCCTTAGACTTGTGTTGTGATGCTGATTAAAACAATACCAAATATAATAATCAATATAGTTCTAAACAAATTTTCACCATTCAACTGAAGTGTTGACAGAGACAGCAATGTTTAACGAGTTTTCGCCTGGCAAAATTGAACCCGTGTACCGATGTTGTTGCGAAATATCTCTTTAGACTTGTGTTGTGATGCTGATTAAAACAATACCAAATATAATAATCAACATAGTTCTAAACAAATTTTCACCATTCAACTGAAGTGTCATCATGCTTCTTTGCATAGCAGAGACAGCAATGTTTAACGAGTTTTCGCCTGGCAAAATTGAGCCCGTGTACCGATGTTGTTGCGAAATATCTCCTTAGACTTGTGTTGTGATGCTGATTAAAACAATACCAAATATAATAATCAATATAGTTCTAAACAAATTTTCACCATTCAACTGAAGTGTCATCATGCTTCTTTGCATAGCAGAGACAGCAATGTTTAACGAGTTTTCGCCTGGCAAAATTGAACCCGTGTACCGATGTAGTTGCGAAATATCTCCTTAGACTTGTGTTGTGATGCTGATTAAAACAGTATCAAATATAATAATCAATATAGTTCTAAACAAATTTTCACCATTCAACTGAAGTGTTGACAGAGACAGCAATGTTTAACGAGTTTTCGCCTGGCAAAATTGAACCCGTGTACCGATGTTGTTGCGAAATATCTCCTTAGACTTGTGTTGTGATGCTGATTAAAACAATACCAAATATAATAATCAACATAGTTCTAAACAAATTTTCACCATTCAACTGAAGTGTCATCATGCTTCTTTGCATAGCAGAGACAGCAATGTTTAACGAGTTTTCGCCTGGCAAAATTGAGCCCGTGTACCGATGTTGTTGCGAAATATCTCCTTAGACTTGTGTTGTGATGCTGATTAAAACAATACCAAATATAATAATCAATATAGTTCTAAACAAATTTTCACCATTCAACTGAAGTGTTGACAGAGACAGCAATGTTTAACGAGTTTTCGCCTGGCAAAATTGAACCCGTGTACCGATGTTGTTGCGAAATATCTCCTTAGACTTGTGTTGTGATGCTGATTAAAACAATACCATATATAATAATCAATATAGTTCTAAACAAATTTTCACCATTCAACTGAAGTGTTGACAGAGACAGCAATGTTTAACGAGTTTTCGCCTGGTAAAATTGAACCCGTATACCGATGTTGTTGCGAAATATCTCCTTAGACTTGTGTTGTGATGCTGATTAAAACAATACCAAATATAATAATCAATATAGTTCTAAACAAATTTTCACCATTCAACTGAAGTGTCATCATGCTTCTTTGCATAGCAGAGACAGCAATGTTTAACGAGTTTTCGCCTGGCAAAATTGAACCCGTGTACCGATGTTGTTGCGAAATATCTCCTTATATTTGTGTTGTGATGCTGATTAAAACAATACCAAATATAATAATCAATATAGTTCTAAACAAATTTTCACCATTCAACTGAAGTGTCATCATGCTTCTTTGCATAGCAGAGACAGCAATGTTTAACGAGTTTTCGCCTGGAAAAATTGAACCCGTGTACCGATGTTGTTGCGAAATATCACCTTAAATTTGTGTTGTGATGCTGATTAAAACAATACCAAATATAATAATCAATATAGTTCTAAACAAATTTTCACCATTCAACTGAAGTGTTGACAGAGACAGCAATGTTTAACGAGTTTTCGCCTGGCAAAATTGAACCCGTGTACCGATGTTGTTGCGAAATATCTCCTTAGACTTGTGTTGTGATGCTGATTAAAACAATACCAAATATAATAATCAATATAGTTCTAAACAAATTTTCACCATTCAACTGAAGGGTTGACAGAGACAGCAATGTTTAACGAGTTTTCGCCTGGCAAAATTGAACCCGTGTACCGATGTTGTTGCGAAATATCTCCTTAGACTTGTGTTGTGATGCTGATTAAAACAATACCAAATATAATAATCAATATAGTTCTAAACAAATTTTCACCATTCAACTGAAGTGTTGACAGAGACAGCAATGTTTAAAGAGTTTTCGCCTGGCAAAATTGAACCCGTGTACCGATGTTGTTGCGAAATATCTCCTTAGACTTGTGTTGTGATGTTGATTAAAACAATACCAAATATAATAATCAACATAGTTCTAAACAAATTTTCACCATTCAACTGAAGTGTCATCATGCTTCTTTGCATAGCAGAGACAGCAATGTTTAACGAGTTTTCGCCTGGCAAAATTGAGCCCGTGTACCGATGTTGTTGCGAAATATCTCCTTAGACTTGTGTTGTGATGCTGATTAAAACAATACAAAATATAATCTAATATATAAAGTAAAGTCTGATTTTTTCGTGTGTTTCTGTAACATTTGGTAGAGGTGGTAAAAATTGACACTATTTAGGCAGAGGGGGAAGAAACTAAACTATTTTATAATAATTCCAACTCACTCTCCTCTCCCTTTTCTATTTTGAAAATGTACTAATAAAATACCTTTATACCGTTTATCGTTATATTTATATCGTTTTTATTTTATTTATATCGTTTACGCCATTTTTTATTCCAGATCCTAAAATTAAAAATTTATTACATTTTTTAACAAAAATATAATAACACATATGCATACATACCTATCACTAGAAATTCTCTTTGTTTGAATGATTCATATGAATGAATATTATTTAATAATTACACTTATAAAATTAGTTACTATTTCTATTTAATAAAACAATTTTAATAAAAAAATAATACAACTAATGTTCTAATTATTTTAACATTAAACTTTTTTTAAATTGATTCATAAATTCACTTTATTTACTAATTAATTCACAAGCACTAATGAACGATACTTTTACTTTTATTTTAAAATAAATTAGGTAAAACCAATTTTGAAAACAAATAGAAAAACTCAAAGTGAAATAATTCTCAATTTTTCTCTCACACTTATATTCTGCAGTTCAGCACATAATTAAAAAAAATATTTCCCCTTAAATGGGTAAACAAAAAAATTTTATCTTTTATAACAAACGGTCATAAAAATTTATATATGTAAAAAATCGGTAGGTAACAATTTTTTCGGTTAAAAGAAAATATACGTAAAATATGCCAAATCCGATTGCGATCGACGTATGTGTTAGTGAAAAATATTGAAAACCCTTTTAATAGTGAGAACAAAAGAATAGATATGTAAAGTGAAATAGAATCGAAGTTAAAAAGAATCCAATCAATACGTTAAAATTAGTTTTTATTTCAATACTAATCATATAAAAGAGAGATTCCCAACAAAAAATGCATACAAGCAATATTCAACGGGAATTCCCACACAAAATATCATATTAAAAAATCGTATAGAAAAACCGGCATAACTTCAAAATCGCATATAAACGAAAAAGAATTATTATTTTCTTCTATTAATTGTTATAAATGCTTTGATTTTTTAAAAATAGGCTCTTTAGAAAGTGAACATATACGTAAAACAAAATATAGGCTCTCTGATAAAAACTTTATTTTCATCCCTGAAATAGAATTTTGAATTGCATTAACAATACGTACAAAGGTTATGGAATTTATTACTTATGTTTATTTTTAATGGGAAAAGACAAATCGGAGGTTTTAAATAAATATAAAAACTAAATATTGTCGGGACTTTAAAAATTAGCATAAACGGGGTTTCATTATATTCAAAACTTTATTTTATCGCCGTGCAAAGCCGGGTAATACCAGCTAGTAATCAATATAGTTCTAAACAAATTTTCACCATTCAACTGAAGTGTTGACAGAGACAGCAATGTTTAACGAGTTTTCGCCTGGCAAAATTGAACCCGTGTACCGATGTTGTTGCGAAATATCTCCTTAGGCTTGTGTTGTGATGCTGATTAAAACAATACCAAATATAATAATCAACATAGTTCTAAACAAATTTTCACCATTCAACTGAAGTGTCATCATGCTTCTTTGCATAGCAGAGACAGCAATGTTTAACGAGTTTTCGCCTGGCAAAATTGAGCCCGTGTACCGATGTTGTTGCGAAATATCTCCTTAGACTTGTGTTGTGATGCTGATTAAAACAATACCAAATATAATAATCAATATAGTTCTAAACAAATTTTCACCATTCAACTGAAGTGTTGACAGAGACAGCAATGTTTAACGAGTTTTCGCCTGGCAAAATTGAACCCGTGTACCGATGTAGTTGCGAAATATCTCCTTAGACTTGTGTTGTGATGCTGACTAAAGCAGTATCAAATATAATAATCAATATAGTTCTAAACAAATTTTCACCATTCAACTGAAGTGTTGACAGAGACAGCAATGTTTAACGAGTTTTCGCCTGGCAAAATTGAACCCGTGTACCGATGTTGTTGCGAAATATCTCCTTAGGCTTGTGTTGTGATGCTGATTAAAACAATACCAAATATAATAATCAACATAGTTCTAAACAAATTTTCACCATTCAACTGAAGTGTCATCATGCTTCTTTGCATAGCAGAGACAGCAATGTTTAACGAGTTTTCGCCTGGCAAAATTGAGCCCGTGTACCGATGTTGTTGCGAAATATCTCCTTAGACTTGTGTTGTGATGCTGATTAAAACAATACCAAATATAATAATCAATATAGTTCTAAACAAATTTTCACCATTCAACTGAAGTGTTGACAGAGACAGCAATGTTTAACGAGTTTTCGCCTGGCAAAATTGAACCCGTGTACCGATGTAGTTGCGAAATATCTCTTTAGACTTGTGTTGTGATGCTGATTAAAACAATACCAAATATAATAATCAATATAGTTCTAAACAAATTTTCACCATTCAACTGAAGTGTCATCATGCTTCTTTGCATAGCAGAGACAGCAATGTTTAGCGAGTTTTCGCCTGGCAAAATTGAGCCCGTGTACCGATGTTGTTGCGAAATATCTCCTTAGACTTGTGTTGTGATGCTGATTAAAACAGTATCAAATATAATAATCAATATAGTTCTAAACAAATTTTCACCATTCAACTGAAGTGTTGACAGAGACAGCAATGTTTAACGAGTTTTCGCCTGGCAAAATTGAACCCGTGTACCGATGTTGTTGCGAAATATCTCCTTAGGCTTGTGTTGTGATGCTGATTAAAACAATACCAAATATAATAATCAACATAGTTCTAAACAAATTTTCACCATTCAACTGAAGTGTCATCATGCTTCTTTGCATAGCAGAGACAGCAATGTTTAACGAGTTTTCGCCTGGCAAAATTGAGCCCGTGTACCGATGTTGTTGCGAAATATCTCCTTAGACTTGTGTTGTGATGCTGATTAAAACAGTATCAAATATAATAATCAATATAGTTCTAAACAAATTTTCACCATTCAACTGAAGTGTTGACAGAGACAGCAATGTTTAACGAGTTTTCGCCTGGCAAAATTGAACCCGTGTACCGATGTTGTTGCGAAATATCTCCTTAGGCTTGTGTTGTGATGCTGATTAAAACAATACCAAATATAATAATCAACATAGTTCTAAACAAATTTTCACCATTCAACTGAAGTGTCATCATGCTTCTTTGCATAGCAGAGACAGCAATGTTTAACGAGTTTTCGCCTGGCAAAATTGAGCCCGTGTACCGATGTTGTTGCGAAATATCTCCTTAGACTTGTGTTGTGATGCTGATTAAAACAATACCAAATATAATAATCAATATAGTTCTAAACAAATTTTCACCATTCAACTGAAGTGTTGACAGAGACAGCAATGTTTAACGAGTTTTCGCCTGGCAAAATTGCACCCGTGTACCGATGTAGTTGCGAAATATCTCCTTAGACTTGTGTTGTGATGCTGACTAAAGCAGTATCAAATATAATAATCAATATAGTTCTAAACAAATTTTCACCATTCAACTGAAGTGTTGACAGAGACAGCAATGTTTAACGAGTTTTCGCCTGGCAAAATTGAACCCGTGTACCGATGTTGTTGCGAAATATCTCCTTAGACTTGTGTTGTGATGTTGATTAAAACAATACCAAATATAATAATCAACATAGTTCTAAACAAATTTTCACCATTCAACTGAAGTGTCATCATGCTTCTTTGCATAGCAGAGACAGCAATGTTTAACGAGTTTTCGCCTGGCAAAATTGAGCCCGTGTACCGATGTTGTTGCGAAATATCTCCTTAGACTTGTGTTGTGATGCTGATTAAAACAATACCAAATATAATAATCAATATAGTTCTAAACAAATTTTCACCATTCAACTGAAGTGTTGACAGAGACAGCAATGTTTAACGAGTTTTCGCCTGGCAAAATTGAACCCGTGTACCGATGTTGTTGCGAAATATCTCTTTAGACTTGTGTTGTGATGCTGATTAAAACAATACCAAATATAATAATCAACATAGTTCTAAACAAATTTTCACCATTCAACTGAAGTGTCATCATGCTTCTTTGCATAGCAGAGACAGCAATGTTTAACGAGTTTTCGCCTGGCAAAATTGAGCCCGTGTACCGATGTTGTTGCGAAATATCTCCTTAGACTTGTGTTGTGATGCTGATTAAAACAATACCAAATATAATAATCAATATAGTTCTAAACAAATTTTCACCATTCAACTGAAGTGTTGACAGAGACAGCAATGTTTAACGAGTTTTCGCCTGGCAAAATTGAACCCGTGTACCGATGTTGTTGCGAAATATCTCCTTAGACTTGTGTTGTGATGCTGATTAAAACAATACCAAATATAATAATCAATATAGTTCTAAACAAATTTTCACCATTCAACTGAAGTGTCATCATGCTTCTTTGCATAGCAGAGACAGCAATGTTTAACGAGTTTTCGCCTGGCAAAATTGAACCCGTGTACCGATGTTGTTGCGAAATATCTCCTTATACTTGTGTTGTGATGCTGATTAAAACAATACCAAATATAATAATCAATATAGTTCTAAACAAATTTTCACCATTCAACTGAAGTGTCATCATGCTTCTTTGCATAGCAGAGACAGCAATGTTTAACGAGTTTTCGCCTGGCAAAATTGAACCCGTGTACCGATGTTGTTGCGAAATATCTCCTTATACTTGTGTTGTGATGCTGATTAAAACAGTATCAAATATAATAATCAATATAGTTCTAAACAAATTTTCACCATTCAACTGAAGTGTCATCATGCTTCTTTGCATAGCAGAGACAGCAATGTTTAACGAGTTTTCGCCTGGCAAAATTGAACCCGTGTACCGATGTTGTTGCGAAATATCTCCTTAGACTTGTGTTGTGATGCTGATTAAAACAATACCAAATATAATAATCAATATAGTTCTAAACAAATTTTCACCATTCAACTGAAGTGTTGACAGAGACAGCAATGTTTAACGAGTTTTCGCCTGGCAAAATTGAACCCGTGTACCGATGTAGTTGCGAAATATCTCCTTAGACTTGTGTTGTGATGCTGATTAAAACAGTATCAAATATAATAATCAATATAGTTCTAAACAAATTTTCACCATTCATCTGAAGTGTTGACAGAGACAGCAATGTTTAACGAATTTTCACCTGGCAAAATTGAACCCGTGTACCGATGTTGTTGCGAAATATCTCCTTATACTTGTGTTATGATGCTGATTAAAACAGTATCAAATATAATAATCATTCACAATTTGAGTGTTGAAGTGACAACAACAAAAAGTGAGAGTGCAAGCAAAAATAATAATTAAATTTAATTTAATTTAAAAATATTTTATTTTGTGCATATTATGCATTTTTAATGCCTATAATACACATAACGTAAAATATTTTGTTAAAGTTAATTTAATTAATATTATATAAAAACTGCAATATCTGCAGTATGAGGGTAACATTAGTGTTGGTTCATAAATATATATATTTATAAGACAATATATATATATATATATATATATATATATATATATATAAAGTAAAGTGACACCGTCCGGTGTAAGTGCATTGCACTAATTATTTAAAGAAATAAAATTAAAAAAAAAAAAAAATGGATAAAAAAAACCAAATTGGAAAAAATAAATCCGGCACACAGGAAGAAGATTCTTCCTATTCTTTCACACTTCGTGCCAATCGCTTTGAAATCTTGGATGGAATGTCAAATCCCTTCCAAAGAAGTCAGAAATTGTCTCGTTCTCCTTCAAGAGAAATGAAACAACAAGAAATGTTAAGCAATAAAAATGCTCAACCATCAAAACCGCAAGTGAAACATGCTTTTACTTCGGATATAGAAAAAAATATTAGTACCGACGTTGATGCTAACGCAGCATTGATGAATGCGCATAAAATAAACATCCAGCAAGAGAAGATAGTTGCTCATATGGAAGAGCGTATAAAAATGTTAGAAAAAGAATTAGACGAATTTAAAGCAAAGGCTTACTGTAGCTGTGGTGCCAAAAGTAATTCTTGCGAAAAAAATATTGAGTACGCCACTGACTCAGATGAGCTCGCGGATGAAACTGAACCTGAGTGGATCACTCAAAAAAGCAGAAAAAACAAGAAAAGGAAACTAAACAATACTCTTACTCCCCCACAAACAATAGTGACTAATGGAAAGAGTATTTACAAAGGACCAAAAAAAACCCACCTCCACCTCCATTGATAATAGATGGTGTGACAGATTATGATTCACTTTACGAAAAAGTGAAATCAACTATACCAGATGAAAAGTTTCATTCGAAGCTAATTAAAAAAAAATAGCATTAAACTAAATGTTGAAAATAGTGAGGACTATAGATCTACGTCTAAGTTGCTTACTGATGCAGGCTATTCATGGCATACCTATGAGAATAAGCAAAATAGGCCTATTCGGGTAATGGCAATTAATTTGCACCACACATGCAAACCAGAAAAGATAGTTGAGGACCTCAAAAAGAAAGGGTTCATGGCGATTGAAGCATCAATCAAATTAAAATATGGCACAAAATTACCATTAAACATGTTTATGTTAACATTTAATCCGGATGAGGACATAAACAAAATATATGAAATAACCTCTATACTGCGGTGTAATGTAAATATTCTACCGCTAAGAAGATCAAGACTCATACCACAATGCAAAAAGTGTCAAGACTATGGGCACACTAAAAATTACTGTAGCAACGGACCTAGGTGCGTCAAATGCACAGGCAATCATTTTACACACATGTGTACAAAAATCGAAAATGAGAAACCAAAATGTGTACATTGCAAAGGAGCTCATCCAGCCAACTATCGAGGCTGCAAAGAAGCTATCCTAAAGCAACAACTAAAAGATAAAAATTTAAGAACTAAAGTTCAACAACAAAAAAGTAGTAAGCAATTACCATCAATTTCGGGAAAACCTACTACAATCAATAAAAAACAATCAGCTAAACCAGCCGCCACTCCTGTGGCTGTGGCTTCGACTGTTAAAGGTAACCTTGATCAAAGGATACCAATAGCCGACAATCAAGTTAAAGTTGATAACACAAATAATTTAAATATAAATATTACATTACAAATGATTTTAAACAAATTAGAATCATTTGACGTAAGGATTCAAAAATTAGAGCAAAGCATCAAAGGATGCTTTTCTAAACAGAAAAATGGCCGACAAAATTAAAATTTTATGTTGGAATGCCAATGGACTTCTGCAGCACCAACAAGAATTGCAGTTGATCCTCGATATGGAAAAAATTGATGTATGCCTTATTTCGGAAACTCATTTTACAAAACAATCATACATAAAATTTAAAAATTATCAAATTTATCACACTATTCATCCTGAAAATAAAGCCAGAGGGGGTAGTGCAGTTATAATAAAAAATAATCTTTGTCACTATGAAGAATTAAAGTACATAACAGAAGAAATCCAAGCAACAGCTGTTAATATTAAAAATAAAAATAGTATTTTAACTGTAATTGGAGTTTATTGCCCGCCAAAACATGCATTAAAAGAGCAAAATTACTTGGATTTTTTTAGTAAATTAGGCAATAAGTTTGTAATTGGTGGAGACTTTAATGCAAAAAATATTCATTTGGGTTCCAGGCTTACAACAACTAAAGGCAGAGAACTATTAAATGCTATCAGAAAACATGGTTGCGAAGCCTTGTCCAACGGAAAGCCAACATATTGGCCTACTGATACCAATAAAATACCTGATTTAATTGATTTCTTCATAATCAAAAACATATCAGTGAATAACATACAATTAGAAGAAAATCTTGACCTAAGTTCGGACCACTCTCCGATTCTTATGATATTAAGTGACAAAATTATCCAGAAGAAAGGTTTTCCTACACTGGTAAATAAACTCACTGATTGGGAGGGTTTCAAACATTCGTTAGCAGAAAAGACTGACTTGAGTATTCATCTTAATAGTGAAGATCTACTTGAAGAAGAGGTGCATAAATTTGTGCAGGATGTACAACAATCAGCCAAAGACAACACCCCAGAACAAACAATTATAATAAAGGGAAATTATTATTCTACTGCAATAAAAAAACTTGTTGCAGAAAAAAGAAAACTAAGAAAAACGTGGCAACAAACAAGAGCACCACAAGATAAAAAGAAATTCAACAATCTTACTCAAAAACTAAGACGAGAAATCAAAGCAATCAAAAATAAATCAATGAATCATTTTTTAAAAAATCTTACCAATGATAGAAACACTGACTACTCTCTGTGGAAAGCAACAAAGAAGCTTAAACGTCCAATAATGCAAATTCCGCCAATCAGGACTGCTAATGGAACGTGGGCTAAAAATAATAGTGATAAAGCTAAAATTTTTGCAGAATATCTGGAAGTTATTTTTCAGCCAAACGAAAATAGTTCAAACCTAAATAACGAGGAGATCCTTACAAACGAAGTTTGTCAAGATATACAAAATATAAAATTGACAACTACAAGGGAAGTAATAAAAGAAATAAAACTTAACATTAAACAAAAGAAAGCTCCAGGTTACGACCTAATCACTGGAGAAATTCTTCATAATTTGCCTAAAAAAGCAATAATTAAAATCACCATGCTCATAAATGCAGCGTTTAAATTGCAATATGTACCTAGTTTATGGAAAATTGCTGAGGTAATAATGATTCCAAAACCTGGGAAACCGCCACAAGACATAACATCTTATAGGCCAATATCATTGCTGCCAGTTCTATCTAAACTATTTGAGAAAATATTAATTAAAAGGCTAAACTTAATCATAGAAAAAAAAGGTTTGATTCCGAGCCACCAATTTGGTTTTCGTAATAAACACTCAACAATAGATCAAATTCACAGAATTACTAACGTTATTGAGAAAGCGCTAGAAGAGAAAAAGGTTTGTTCTGCACTATTTTTAGATGTAGCTCAGGCTTTTGACAAAGTATGGCACGAAGGGTTATGCCACAAGCTTAAAACTTTATTACCGCCACAATTAGCCAAAATCCTAGAATCATACCTAAAAAATCGATTATTTAGGATTAAAGTAGAAGACACTTTTTCAGAAATGAAAGATATTAAAGCTGGAGTACCCCAAGGTAGCGTGCTAGGTCCAGTTTTATATCTACTATATACCAGTGACCTTCCTGTACCAGAAAATAACACCATTGCAACATTTGCGGATGACACAGCTATCCTAGCAGTTGGGGAAAATAATGCAGAGTCAACTCGTAAATTGCAAATATACTTAACCCAAATAGAAAATTGGACAAATAATTGGCGAATACAATTAAACGAATCCAAATCAGCTCACGTTGACTTTACAAATAAGCGACTTGAATATATTCCGATTACAATCAAACAGAAAATAGTACCTTACGCAAACACTGCTAAATACCTAGGCATGACGCTAGACGCTAAACTAAGATGGAAAGTGCATGTCAAAAAGAAACGAGAAGAAGCAGAAATAAAATTTAGAAAGTTATATTGGTTGGTAGGAAGAAATTCTTCACTTTCAATAAACAACAAGCTTTTATTATACAAGCAAATCTTGAAACCTATATGGACATATGGTATACAACTTTGGGGTTGTACCAAACAGAGCAACATTAGCATTATTCAACGTTTTCAGAATAAAGTCTTAAGGAGCATTACTAATGCACCATGGTACATTAGAAATACTGACCTCCATAAGGACTTAAACGTTGAGTTGGTAACTCATGAAATTAGAAAAAATGCAAGGAGACATAGAGACAGGCTCGAAAATCACGTTAATCTAGAAGCAGCTAGACTCCTAGAGGAAACTGATATAACACGACGACTTCAAAGGACTAAACCATTTGAGTTGATGTAAATATAATCATCTATGAGCAATGTTGTATGAGCAACTAACCCGGAAGAAGATATGAAATCTCAATAAGAAGATTTCATTTAATACTTATATACATTTATATATTAGCAATTTAAGTTAGAATTAAATTACTTATTAGTCCAGGAGACTAGATTGTATTTTCATAAAGTGTTAAATAAATGCTTTGTTAAAAAAAAAAAAAAAAAAAAAAATATAATAATCAATATAGTTCTAAACAAATTTTCACCATTCAACTGAAGTGTTGACAGAGACAGCAATGTTTAACAAGTTTTCACCTGGCAAAATTGAACCCGTGTACCGATGTTGTTGCGAAATATCTCCTTATACTTGTGTTGTGATGCTGCTTAAAACAGTATCAATTATAATAATCAATATAGTTCTAAACAAATTTTCACCATTCAACTGAAGTGTCATCATGCTTCTTTGCATAGCAGAGACAGCAATGTTTAACGAGTTTTCGCCTGGCAAAATTGAACCCGTGTACCGATGTTGTTGCGAAATATCTCCTTATACTTGTGTTGTGATGCTGATTAAAACAGAATCAAATATAATAATCAATATAGTTCTAAACAAATTTTCACCATTCAACTGAAGTGTTGACAGAGACAGCAATGTTTAACAAGTTTTCACCTGGCAAAATTTAACCCGTGTACCGATGTTATTACGAAATATCTCCTTAGACTTGTGTTGTGATGCTGATTAAAACAATACCAAATATAATAATCAACATAGTCAAAAAAAATTTCACCATTCAACTCAAGTGTCATCATGCTTCTTTGCATAGCAGAGACAGTGTTACGGGTCACGTAACAGGTTAAGAAAACAATGCAAATTTTTTTTATTAAAAGTTTATTTGATATAATTTTTATTCGTTATTTTATTACACTTGTTTTATAATTAGCTGCTTTATATTTAATAATTTGATTTTTCAAATTTTCTTTATTTAATTTTTTATAAGTAATTTTTCTTAGTAGAATAAAAGCTTAATTATTTAGTATATTATATATTGATTATTTAATAAAATGGACTAATGTCGTGGTGATTCTTGATTTCAACCGTTTTAATTTTGTCTTTTTAAAATTTACGTCTGACTACTTTCAGCTCCGTTTTTAATCTGCTTAATTAAACGTTAGTATAAATATTCTACAATTATAAAAGTGCTTAGCTTGCGTTGGCCTTGAAGGTTAACATAGTTTTTTCTTTTTAAAATGTAATTAGAAACAATGTGTGAACTATGAATTAATTTTGTGCGGATTATACAAATATTATTAAAAGATAAAATTAGATTTAATGGTCAAGACAAAGTAATTGTAATTAGAAACGTTTGTTTCATGAATGAAACCGTGAATTGAAAATCTGCGAATTATACAAATATAATATAAATAATACAAATATTAAATTTAATTGTCAAGACAAAGTATTAGTAATTAGAAACTTTTGTTTTATGAATGAAACCGTGAATTGAAAATCTGCGAATTATACAAATATAATATAAATAATACAAATATTAAATTTAATTGTCAAGACAAAGTATTAGTAATTAGAAACTTTTGTTTTATGAATGAAACCGTGAATTGAAAATCTGCGAATTATACAAATATAATATAAATAATACAAATATTAAATTTAATTGTCAAGACAAAGTATTAGTAATTAGAAACATTAAGTTTAAATGCAAACGTAAGCAATTATACAATTTTTTAATAAGTTAATATAATGGATAAAAATAGATAAAGTTACGTAGTCAAAATTGGTTATTATTGGTTCTGTATTAATGAATCAATGATTGGACTAATCATGGTGTCCAATCATTACACCATCATCCCTATGAAAAGAAAATTTTATAGAAGATAAAATTTTCGCGGGAAAAAGTCGTACGAGTCCATATATAAAAAATTATTGTCTTTTAATTAGTATAAATATATATTTATAGTTTTTTTTTTTTTCATTTTTTTTTGTTTTTATTAAAATATTTATTTATTATTATTATTTTTAAATATATATATTTATACTTTACAAAGGTTATCTTATTATGTTATGTAATTTTTTTTTTTTGCTTAATTACTAACTTTAAGGTTACATTATATATATGAAAAAAAAATTTGTTATAATACTAAAATTACTTATTACTATTAGTATGAATATATATATATTTTTTTTGTTTTTTTTTTTTTTTATAGAATAGTTTATTAAAATTATCTTTTTTTTTTTGAATATATATATTTTCTACCTTACAATGTTTTTGTTATTACATATTATTTTGTTTTACATTTATTATTTTAATTTATATCTTAATAACTATTCTTAATTTTTCTTAAATATATTTATATAAATACACATACGTGAAAATACTCGCAAATTGATCACCGAGGGATTTTACTTTGTTACGCCATATATACTTTTATGGGGAGTCTGAGGGGGGGTGGCTAGTTGGGTTACTCTTTAGGTTAATACCAACTAGTTCTGTAGTGGTTAATGTAGTTTCTCCTCTGATCTCTAGGGGCAATCTTTTTGGTTTCTTTTTTAATTTTAGGATTACCGCTGTTATTATTATTATCGTAAATATAATGTATGGTACTGTGTAATGATGTACGTTATGCAAGATGTGGTTGTTTTTATGCTCTTCGAACTCTAATTCTCGTTTCTTTTGTAACTCTATTTGATTTTTAATACTTTCTACCTCATCTTTTAGGATTATATGTTCAAATGTTTGGTTGTCTAATTTAGTTGTATTTGGTTTAAATTTTAGGAATTCGGTCAGGTTGATGCTGGGAATAAAATGGTTAAATATTGAAGTAGTTTTGTCGTTATTAGCTTGTATAGTGTATCCTTTGGATTTGATATAACAAAAGTTTGGAATTTTAATCATACCAGAATGGGATAAGTGAAAAGAGTTCATGGAATTATTGCAAACGGAGTATATTTTTTGTTCATCAGGGAGGGAGTAAAGCCAGTGGTTAGGGTTAGATAAAGGAATCCAGTAATTTTTTTTTTCTGTTATTTTAATTAGGCAGTTATGGGGTAAAATTTCTACATGAATTAATAATTCGATTTCGCAAATATTGTTTTCTGGTAAGATATTATAAATGGGATGTGTTTGTTTACATAGATACAGGTTATTTTTAGTGATTATACATTTGTCTATTTCAATTTCAGTTAGTGGGCAATAGTGTTCTCTAGCTGAATCTATTATAAGGAATTTTATACTGGGTTCGATACAAGCGAAGGAATTTTCGTGGAACGTGGGAAAAGGTATTAAGTGTAGTAATTGGTAGTTTTCTCTAAAAGGTAAGGGGATTTTGAATTCAAAAATAATTTTACTATTTATTACGGCCGCGCTCATCTGGCCTAATCTGAATATTTGTAGAGCGTCGTTTTCGTCGTTGGATATGGGTAGGGTTATTGAGGCGGGTATTTCTCTTTGAATCTGAGATAAAACTTCTCGTATTTGATTTATGGAAAGTATACTTGGACTTGCTTTTCCATGTTTCACTTCAGTTATTTGTTTTAACAATTCGTTTTGGACATTTTGATATTTTGTCGTCAAAAGAGCTGTAAGGGAAATTAAAGCATTGAGTTCGGTAGTTAGTACATTCTTCTCCGCATTTTCATTAGCGAGTTGTTGTTGTTTCTCTTGTATAGCTTTGAATTGTTTAGCTATTTCATGCCCGGTTTTATTATAGATATTAAGGGTGGAATCTAATATGAGCGTTTGGTTCCGTAGCAATTGATAGAGGTGTTTTTCATTACCTGCCAGGGTTTCTATTTCCGAATGCAAGGTAATGGCGTCATCCTCGTTTAGGGTTCCAAATAGTGTTTTACTTAATGCACCAACACCATCGAAATACCCTCTTTTACTGCGAGTATGGGCAGGTTTTAAAAGAGCGTTCTTAATTTCCAACTCCCTTATTTGGGATACGAGTGTATTATGGATACTTCCACAAAAAGACCCCTTGACTGGTTCCGTTATCAGTTGGCTACATAAGTTGTGGATTTTTATTATATATATTTTCAGCATATCACATTCGAAAAAATATGTTTGCAAATCGTAGTACACTATTATTCGCCAATCGTTGGCATATAATCTTATTTCGCCTATTTCCTCGTAATATATGCCAGGATTGTTGTTTAACCGAATTACTTCCGGTTCCGCCGAATAGACAATGTTGATAGAGGTGGCGATTATTATTGTTAATAGAAACCTGTCGAATATGGAGTATGTATGAGTATCTTCGTAACTAATTTTATATAAAAAAAAAATTCTAATCTAATATTTATAACTATATCATAAGGGGTAATATATATATTTATTTATATTTTTTTTTTTTTTTTTTTTTATTCAGAAAAAATTTTTAAATTGTTATTATGCATTTTTTTACTACGATTGTTTACTTTTATAGTCGTATTTTCTTCCGAATCTAGTTGTATAATAGTATATGGTCCGGTCCATAGTGGCGCGAACTTATTTTGTCGAGCTTGGTTTTTCATCAATACCTTTTGCCCTACATGAAATCGTTTTATTTTGGTGTTTTTGTCATAATAATTTTTGCTGGTAGATTTTTTGTTTATTAAATTTTCTCTGGCCATTTGATGGCTATGCTGCAATCGTAATTTTAATTCGTTGCAGTAATTGTCGTAGTTGTAATTTATGGTAGGTTTTCCCATTAAGGAAGTCGGTAGTATTGCGGGGAATCCGTATAATAATTCGTGTGGAGTAAAATTTGTGCTCGAGTGCGAGGTAGTGTTGTATACGAAAGTTGCATATGGGATCCAAGTATCCCATGAGTGTGGATCTCTGTCGACATAATGACGTAGAAATTCCGCCAGGGTGCGATGACTTCTTTCGAGTGCACCGTTGGTTTGGGGGTGGTAAGGGGTTGTTTGTAATTTTCGTATTTTTAGTAGTTTACACATTTCGCTGAACATTTCGCTTAGAAAATTGCTACCTTGGTCGGTTAGCAATGTTTCGGGTATTCCATGTTTACAAATGATCTCGGTTACAAAAGCTTCCGCGATAGTTTTTGCTTCCGCATTTTGAACCGGTATTCCGCACGAGAATTTAGTTAAATCGTCCTGGAAGGTCAGTATGTATTTGTTATTAAGGTGACTTAGGGGTAGGGGTCCAACTATGTCTAAATAAACCTTTTCGAAAGGTTTCGAACTCGTTGTTGTTATTTTCATTGGGATTTTTGGATTTGATGTTAATTTATTGGTTTGGCAAGATGCGCAATTTTTGACAAATAAAGCTACATCGTTGTTCATATTATCCCAATGGTACATAGTCTTGATCCTTTTTAAAGTTCTTGTCACTCCCTGGTGTCCTCCTACTGGCGAGTTATGAAATATATTCATAACTTCTTGTTTTTCAGCTTCACAGGTGATGGTTTTTATTTTAGATATAAAGATATTAATTAGTTGTTTTTGGTCGAAAATTTTGATAATATGTTTTTTTATTTCCGATAGGACGTTGTTTTCTAGATATGGCAATGATACGTTTATTTCGCGGTATTTATTTTTACAATGGTTTTGTATTTCTAATAAAATTTTTAAATTTTGTTGTATGTCATCTGAATTTCTAATGGGTAGGTAAATTTTACATATTACGAATTCGCAAGACTTTGTATTTTCTATATTTATTTTACCGATATCTAGTTGAATATTAGGAAAAATATCTTTAATAGCCGTTTCCATTTCACTTTTAATTATTGGCAAAAGGAATATTTTTTGTTTTTTTCCTTTGAGGTGTAAAAGTGAATCGTGGTGTATGTGGAGTTCTGCTTCTTCGTTCTCACTTTGGTCGTTAGTAGATTCTGGTATATCATCGGGATTCGTGTCGTTTGATTGCAGTGCCTGGGTTTGAGACCTGGTCATAATATTTACTTTAGCGGTTTCCACTGGCCTTCTGCTGAGAGCATCAGCATTGGTATTTATTTTTCCAGGTTTATACTTAATTTCATAGTCAAACTCTTCTAGGCGGATTTTCCATCTGAACAATCGCGACGATGGGTTGTTTAAACTCATAATCCATTTAAGTGGTTTATGATCGGTATATATGGTGAATTTTCTGCCATATATATATGGTCTAAATTGTTCTACTGCGTAAACGATTCCCAATAATTCCTTTTCTATTGTGGCGTACCTAGTTTCAGCGGGGTTAAGGGCGCGACTTACATAACATATAGGTCTATCCTTGCCCACTTCTCCTTGTGATAGTACTGCTCCTATAGCATAATCGCTGGCGTCAGAGGTAACGATGAATTCCTTGTCGAACTCCGGGTAAGTTAATATAGGGGGAGAAATTAATTTAGATTTCAAAATTTTGAAGGCTTCGTCACAGAAGCAGCACCAATTGAATTTTACATCCTTTCTTAATAGGGTCGTTAGTGGTTTGGCTATTTTTGCCATGTCGGGTATAAAACGTCGATAATAACCGACTAAACCTAAAAATGATTTAATGCCTTTAGCATTTTTTGGTTGGGGGAAGTCTTTAACCGCTTCTATTTTTAGGGGATTTGGTTTAACCCCGTCCTCATTAACGACATGTCCTAAATAAGTAATTTCAGTTTTTAGGAAGTTACATTTATCGGGCTGTAATTTTAAATTAGCGCTCCTAAGTCGTTTGAATATTTCAATTAATTTCTCGTTGTGATTTTTTAGATTATATCCATAAATAACTATGTCATCCAAATATACAAAACAATGCAAACCTTGAAGTCCTGTTAGTACTACATTCATGAGTCTTTGGAAGGTGGCTGGTGCCCCTTTCAATCCGAATGGCATTCTGTTGTAATGATAGTGCCCGAAAGGTGAGCTGAAAGCTGTTTTTTCCTTATCTCCTTCACTCATCGGTATTTGGTGAAAACCGTTTGCTAAATCCAAAGTGGTGAAGTATTTTGCTTTTCCAATTTGGTCCAAAATATCAGTGATATTTGGTAGTGGGTATGCATCGCCTACCGTTATGTCATTTAATTTCCGAAAATCTACTACAAGCCTCCATTTTTTATTACCCTCTTTATCGGCCTTTTTAGGCACCAATAAAATTGGAGCATTCCACGGGCTTTTACTCGGGCTTATGATGTCGTTGTCTAGCATTTTTTCGATTTGATCGTTGATCTCGGCACGTTGAGTTTCGGGCAATCTATATGGTTTTACATGAATGGGTGGTAATGTATCGTCTGTACGTATGGAATGAGCCACGTCGTTGGTGTAAGTTAAATAATCGCCTTCCAAATGAAATAAATCATTGTGTTCTCTACAAATTTTTAAAATACTGGTTTTTTCTTCTCTATTACAGTGTTTTAAATCCAGTGTTTCTTCTAACTTCTTTAATCTGTCGTTAATAGGATCCCTATCCGTATTTAATTTTATTACATTATATTTATTTAATTTAAAAGTATTAATTTTTTTTATGTCGTCGAACGATAAAGTTATTGTTTCTTCACTGGAGTTTAATATGGGAATGTATTCTACGTTGTTTTCGGGTTTCGTGATAACATTACCTACGTATAATGAAGGTAAGACCTCGGTTTTTGGATAGAACTTTTCATATATTTCATCGGTAGGTATACCTAAGACTATTTCTGCTCTTGAAGGTATTTCGATAGTACTTGTGGTGTTTAGCGCGAACATAGTTTTAATTTTAGTATATAATTTGTTATTTTTGTTTACAATTTGCCTATCTATTGTAGGGCTTTCCTTTATTATTTGCCTATCTATTGTAGGGCTTTCCTTTATTATTTGCCTATCTATTGTAGGGCTTTCCTTTATTATTTGCCTATCTATTGTAGGGCTTTCCTTTATTATTTGCCTATCTATGGTAGGGCTTTCCTTTATTATTTGCCTATCTATTGTAGGGCTTTCCTTTATTATTTGCCTATCTATTGTAGGGCTTTCCTTTATTATTTGCCTATCTATTGTAGGGCTTTCAATTGTATATCGTATTCCAAAAGTAGGGTGTAATGTACGGTTTAAAATAAATACACTGTTAGGTATGGTAGGTAATTCGTCATCGTCAGAAATAATCAACTCGAGATTTCCCGTTTTATAATCCATCCTTGAATCATATTGGTTTAGGAAATCATGTCCCAAAATTCCATCATAAAGCAAATCCTCGCAGGCATTAGTCACGACAAAATTATGTGGTATATGAAAATTTTCATTGTCAATACACACAATAAGTTTCCCTAATGTGGTTCCTACTGAATAGATTTTATCTCCGCTTAAGGATGTCAACTTCACTCCAGCTGTGGGATTTACTGGTTGTTCACCTCGTAAGCAGGATAATTTTATGATACTGACTTCGGCACCGGAGTCAATTAGGAATTTTAGCGGTTTTATTGTTGAAAGAGTGGTAAATATTTCTAGATGTGTGGACGATTTATTTACGCTAACAGGGATATTTAAGGTTGTATAAATTATAGTTCGCGGGAAACTTCGGTGGTCTCCCGCGCCGATTCGTTTCCCTGGGGGCGAGACGCGTTTTCCGAGTCAGCTACTTGGAATAGTTGACGTGCTGGCACGTCGTAGTCATCGCTATTATTGTTTCTGTTGTTATCCTGGGCATTGTTCACGCGTCGAGTCCCCCAAGAGGGTTTGTTGTCTTGATTATACCGTTCATTATGTGGTTTATTATTATTGTAGTTATCATTATAATTATTGTTATTATTATTATTATTACGATCATTATTATTATTATTACTATTATTTCGGTTATTATTGTTATAATTATTATTATTTCGGTTATTACTGTTATAATTATTATTATTTCGGTTATTATTGTTATAATTATTATTATTATTATTATTATTATTACGATAATTATTGTTATTATTATTACGATTATTGTTATAATTATTATTATTTCGGTTATTATTGTTATAATTATTATTATTTCGGTTATTATTGTTATAATTATTATTATTTCGGTTATTATTGTTATAATTATTATCATTTGGCCTGAAGCGGGAACTGGAGGGGCGTCGTAATTCTTCGTCTCTCCACCTGGCCCGACATTCGTTGCAATGGTGGTTTGGCCTTTCGCAGTATTCACACACTAGGTTAATTTCCCTTTTTATTGGTTTTTCGGCGGGAAATTGTGGCAAAATTTTATTAGAATAGCACATGTCTCCTGTGTGACCAGGTTTATGACATATTTCGCAAGTTCGTACGGGATTATATTGGACCTTGGGTGACAGAGTTTCGTTACTCAAGCCTTCAAGTAACCCGTCGATTCGTTCGCGAACTTTCAGATAATCTGTTTCCGTGTTTGTTTTTACTGCTAATATTAGGGAAAGATTTGTTAATCCGTTTATTAGAAGTCTAGTCGCGGTTTTTTCCGTTTCTTTCTTTAGTACGCGTGCTTCGATAGGGTCTGGTGTCTCCTTACTAACGGCAAGCTGGAGTTCGGTATATATTGCGTCGAATCTCTGTACGTAGGCTTTAACGCTTTCTCTGGTCCCTTGCTTAATTTTTGTCATCTCGTCTGATATAACGGTTCGCGTTCTGCATGGTATATATGCTATGCTAAATGCGTTTTTAATGCTCGCCCAATCAGTTAATTTTTTCGTTCGACATAATTTGCTAGCATCTCTTTTGATTTTGCTTTTGAGAATGCCGAAATATAAAGGTGTTTGGCTATCATCTGTTAAGTTTATGACCGTTTCGACACCCTCGATGAACTCGTGTAATTCGTTTGGATTCCCGTCAAATTCCGGAATAAGGCTTCGTGTGTCTGCTATAGACATTTTCGGAGTAGCAGTATTTGGCATGTCGGATTTTTGTGTATATTCCTTTTCGATTAGTTCAAGAAGTATTTCTTGAAATATATAGTCAAATATTTGGTTACTGTTAAAGTCGAGTCGTATCGCTGCAGCCCCTCGAGTCTCAATTTTCGCGGATTTGTTATACTTAGTTTAAAATTAAAATGTATTTTCAATAATACCAAAAAAGGTTATAGACGGATGTTTCACAAAGAAAGGATGTTCTACTTGGTGGTATTAGTTTATAAATATGTATATATGGATATATAAAGGAAAAATATATAAAAAAAATATTTTTTTTTTTTTTTTTAAAAAAAAATTGATTTTACGGTCACGAGTTAATTTATAATATAATTATATTAATATTAATTAATTATATATTATAATAATTATAATTTTCTTTCGGATGTATATATATATAAATAAAATTTGTGTATCTGCTATATTATTATTATAAAAAATTTTGATTTATTTTATAGTTTTATAATTTTGACTCACTTAAACATGTTGTAGCTGATGTTTTTGATGGTGATTTTCTAGAAGTTCTTGAATTTCCTCGAAGGTATTCTCGTTGGAAATCTTGTTGATAGTTTACTCGATGAGATTCTTGCTGGTGAGCCTCCTCTTGTAGTCTGCAATTCTGATGAGAGCTGGTTTAAACGATGCTTAGGGCCTTCGTTTAAACGTTTCACTTTTATTTAAGTTTTTTTTTTTTTTTTTTTTTTAAATTTTATTTGCTTGCGCAATCGGTACTGTTCGCCAGGCTCTGCGATACAAATAGCAAATAGAAGCCTCTTTTCTTATGAAAAGCTTGCTATACCAATTATGTGTACAAACAAAAATAAAATTTTTTTTTTTTGGTTATTATATTTTTCTATTACAGAATTTTTTTTATTTGGTTCGAAAAATTTGGTACTGTTTCGCCAGACTCAACGAAACATTAAACAAAAAGGAGTCTTATTTTCGTGTGAAAAAGCTTGTAATACCATTTATCGAACACAAAAAGAAAACTTGTAAAGGCAAAAATTCACTTTTTTTTTTTATTATTATTATTATTAACACTTGGGTTATTTTCGGGAATTGACAGTCGTACTATACTATCAATCAATCCCTCCGCTGCCACCAAATTGTTACGGGTCACGTAACAGGTTAAGAAAACAATGCAAATTTTTTTTATTAAAAGTTTATTTGATATAATTTTTATTCGTTATTTTATTACACTTGTTTTATAATTAGCTGCTTTATATTTAATAATTTGATTTTTCAAATTTTCTTTATTTAATTTTTTATAAGTAATTTTTCTTAGTAGAATAAAAGCTTAATTATTTAGTATATTATATATTGATTATTTAATAAAATGGACTAATGTCGTGGTGATTCTTGATTTCAACCGTTTTAATTTTGTCTTTTTAAAATTTACGTCTGACTACTTTCAGCTCCGTTTTTAATCTGCTTAATTAAACGTTAGTATAAATATTCTACAATTATAAAAGTGCTTAGCTTGCGTTGGCCTTGAAGGTTAACATAGTTTTTTCTTTTTAAAATGTAATTAGAAACAATGTGTGAACTATGAATTAATTTTGTGCGGATTATACAAATATTATTAAAAGATAAAATTAGATTTAATGGTCAAGACAAAGTAATTGTAATTAGAAACGTTTGTTTCATGAATGAAACCGTGAATTGAAAATCTGCGAATTATACAAATATAATATAAATAATACAAATATTAAATTTAATTGTCAAGACAAAGTATTAGTAATTAGAAACTTTTGTTTTATGAATGAAACCGTGAATTGAAAATCTGCGAATTATACAAATATAATATAAATAATACAAATATTAAATTTAATTGTCAAGACAAAGTATTAGTAATTAGAAACTTTTGTTTTATGAATGAAACCGTGAATTGAAAATCTGCGAATTATACAAATATAATATAAATAATACAAATATTAAATTTAATTGTCAAGACAAAGTATTAGTAATTAGAAACATTAAGTTTAAATGCAAACGTAAGCAATTATACAATTTTTTAATAAGTTAATATAATGGATAAAAATAGATAAAGTTACGTAGTCAAAATTGGTTATTATTGGTTCTGTATTAATGAATCAATGATTGGACTAATCATGGTGTCCAATCATTACAACAGCAATGTTTAACGAGTTTTCGCCTGGCAAAATTGAACCCGTGTACCGATGTTGTTGCGAAATATCTCCTTAGACTTGTGTTGTGATGCTGATTAAAACAATACCAAATATAATAATCAACATAGTTCTAAACAAATTTTCACCATTCAACTGAAGTGTCATCATGCTTCTTTGCATAGCAGAGACAGCAATGTTTAACGAGTTTTCGCCTAGCAAAATTGAACCCGTGTACCGATGTTGTTGCGAAATATCTTCTTATACTTGTGTTGTGATGCTGATTAAAACAATACCAAATATAATAATCAATATAGTTCTAAACAAATTTTCACCATTCAACTGAAGTGTTGACAGAGACAGCAATGTTTAACGAGTTTTCGCCTGGCAAAATTGAACCCGTGTACCGATGTTGTTGCGAAATATCTCCTTATACTTGTGTTGTGATGCTGATTAAAACAATACCAAATATAATAATCAATATAGTTCTAAACAAATTTTCACCATTCAACTGAAGTGTCATCATGCTTCTTTGCATAGCAGAGACAGCAATGTTTAACGAGTTTTCGCCTGGCAAAATTGAACCCGTGTACCGATGTTGTTGCGAAATATCTCCTTATACTTGTGTTGTGATGCTGATTAAAACAGTATCAAATATAATAATCAATATAGTTCTAAACAAATTTTCACCATTCAACTGAAGTGTTGACAGAGACAGCAATGTTTAACGAGTTTTCACCTGGCAAAATTGAACCCGTGTACCGATGTTGTTGCGAAATATCTCCTTATACTTGTGTTGTGATGCTGATTAAAACAGTATCAAATATAATAATCAATATAGTTCTAAACAAATTTTCACCATTCAACTGAAGTGTCATCATGCTTCTTTGCATAGCAGAGACAGCAATGTTTAACGTGTTTTCACCTGGCAAAATTGAACCCGTGTACCGATGTTGTTGCGAAATATCTCCTTATACTTGTGTTGTGATGCTGATTAAAACAGTATCAAATATAATAATCAATATAGTTGTAAACAAATTTTCACCATTCAACTGAAGTGACATCATGCTTCTTTGCATAGCAGAGACAGCAATGTTTAACGAGTTTTCGCCTGGCAAAATTGAACCCGTGTACCGATGTAGTTGCGAAATATCTCCTTAGACTTGTGTTGTGATGCTGATTAAAACAGTATCAAATATAATAATCAATATAGTTCTAAACAAATTTTCACCATTCAACTGAAGTGTCATCATGCTTCTTTGCATAGCAGAGACAGCAATGTTTAACGAGTTTTCGCCTGGCAAAATTGAACTCGTGTACCGATGTTGTTGCGAAATATCTCCTTATACTTGTGTTGTGATGCTGATTAAAACAGTATCAAATATAATAATCAATATAGTTCTAAACAAATTTTCACCATTCAACTAAAGTGTTGACAGAGACAGCAATGTTTAACGAGTTTTCACCTGGCAAAATTGAACCCGTGTACCGATGTTGTTGCGAAATATCTCCTTAGACTTGTGTTGTGATGCTGATTAAAACAATACCAAATATAATAATCAATATAGTTCTAAACAAATTTTCACCATTCAACTGAAGTGTCATCATGCTTCTTTGCATAGCAGAGACAGCAATGTTTAACGAGTTTTCGCCTGGCAAAATTGAACCCGTGTACCGATGTTGTTGCGAAGTATCTCCTTATACTTGTGTTGTGATGCTGATTAAAACAGTATCAAATATAATAATCAATATAGTTCTAAACAAATTTTCACCATTCAACTGAAGTGTCATCATGCTTCTTTGCATAGCAGAGACAGCAATGTTTAACGAGTTTTCACCTGGCAAAATTGAACCCGTGTACCGATGTTGTTGCGAAATATCTCCTTATACTTGTGTTGTGATGCTGATTAAAACAGTATCAAATATAATAATCAATATAGTTCTAAACAAATTTTCACCATTCAACTGAAGTGTCATCATGCTTCTTTGCATAGCAGAGACAGCAATGTTTAACGAGTTTTCGCCTGGCAAAATTGAACCCGTGTACCGATGTAGTTGCGAAATATCTCCTTAGACTTGTGTTGTGATGCTGATTAAAACAGTATCAAATATAATAATCAATATAGTTCTAAACAAATTTTCACCATTCAACTGAAGTGTCATCATGCTTCTTTGCATAGCAGAGACAGCAATGTTTAACGAGTTTTCACCTGGCAAAAATTTGACCTGTGTACCGATGTTGTTGCGAAATATCTCCTTAGACTTGTGTTGTGATGCTGATTAAAACAGTAACAAATATAATAATCAATATAGTTCTAAACAAATTTTCACCATTCAACTGAAGTGTTGACAGAGACAGCAATGTTTAACGAGTTTTCACCTGGCAAAATTGAACCCGTGTACCGATGTTGTTGCGAAATATCTCGTTAGACTTGTGTTGTGATGCTGATTAAAACAATACCAAATATAATAATCAACATAGTTCTAAACAAATTTTCACCATTCAACTGAAGTGTCATCATGCTTCTTTGCATAGCAGAGACAGCAATGTTTAACAAGTTTTCGCCTGGCAAAATTGAACCAGTGTACCGATGTTGTTGCGAAATATCTCCTTAGACTTGTGTTGTGATGCTGATTAAAACAATACCAAATATAATAATCAACATAGTTCTAAACAAATTTTCACCATTCAACTGAAGTATCATCATGCTTCTTTGCATAGCAGAGACAGCAATGTTTAACGAGTTTTCACCTGGCAAAATTTAACCTGTGTACCGATGTTGTTGCGAAATATCTCCTTATACTTGTGTTGTGATGCTGATTAAAACAGTATCAAATATAATAATCAATATAGTTCTAAACAAATTTTCACCATTCATCTGAAGTGTCATCATGCTTCTTTGCATAGCAGAGACAGCAATGTTTAACGAGTTTTCGCCTGGCAAAATTGAACCCGTGTACCGATGTTGTTGCGAAATATCTCCATAGACTTGTGTTGTGATGCTGATTAAAACAGTAACAAATATAATAATCAATATAGTTCTAAACAAATTTTCACCATTCAACTGAAGTGTCATCATGCTTCTTTGCATAGCAGAGACAGCAATGTTTAACAAGTTTTCGCCTGGTAAAATTGAACCAGTGTACCGATGTTGTTGCGAAATATCTCCTTAGACTTGTGTTGTGATGCTGATTAAAACAGTAACAAATATAATAATCAATATAGTTCTAAACAAATTTTCACCATTCAACTGAAGTGTTGACAGAGACAGCAATGTTTAACGAGTTTTCACCTGGCAAAATTTAACCTGTGTACCGATGTTGTTGCGAAATATCTCCTTAGACTTGTGTTGTGATGCTGATTAAAACAATACCAAATATAATAATCAACATAGTTCTAAACAAATTTTCACCATTCAACTGAAGTGTCATCATGCTTCTTTGCATAGCAGAGACAGCAATGTTTAACAAGTTTTCGCCTGGCAAAATTGAACCAGTGTACCGATGTTGTTGCGAAATATCTCCTTAGACTTGTGTTGTGATGCTGATTAAAACAATACCAAATATAATAATCAATATAGTTCTAAACAAATTTTCACCATTCAACTGAAGTGTTGACAGAGACAGCAATGTTTAACGAGTTTTCACCTGGCAAAATTGAACCCGTGTACCGATGTTGTTGCGAAATATCTCGTTAGACTTGTGTTGTGATGCTGATTAAAACAATACCAAATATAATAATCAACATAGTTCTAAACAAATTTTCACCATTCAACTGAAGTGTCATCATGCTTCTTTGCATAGCAGAGACAGCAATGTTTAACGAGTTTTCACCTGGCAAAATTGAACCCGTGTACCGATGTTGTTGCGAAATATCTCCTTATACTTGTGTTGTGATGCTGATTAAAACAGTATCAAATATAATAATCAATATAGTTCTAAACAAATTTTCACCATTCAACTGAAGTGTCATCATGCTTCTTTGCATAGCAGAGACAGCAATGTTTAACGAGTTTTCGCCTGGCAAAATTGAACCCGTGTACCGATGTTGTTGCGAAATATCTCCTTATACTTGTGTTGTGATGCTGATTAAAACAATACCAAATATAATAATCAATATAGTTCTAAACAAATTTTCACCATTCAACTGAAGTGTCATCATGCTTCTTTGCATAGCAGAGACAGCAATGTTTAACGAGTTTTCACCTGGCAAAATTGAACCCGTGTACCGATGTTGTTGCGAAATATCTCCTTATACTTGTGTTGTGATGCTGATTAAAACAGTATCAAATATAATAATCAATATAGTTCTAAACAAATTTTCACCATTCAACTGAAGTGTCATCATGCTTCTTTGCATAGCAGAGACAGCAATGTTTAACGAGTTTTCGCCTGGCAAAATTGAACCCGTGTACCGATGTAGTTGCGAAATATCTCCTTATACTTGTGTTGTGATGCTGATTAAAACAGTATCAAATATAATAATGAATATAGTTCTAAACAAATTTTCACCATTCAACTGAAGTGTTGACAGAGACAGCAATGTTTAACGAGTTTTCGCCTGGCAAAATTGAACCCGTGTACCGATGTTGTTGCGAAATATCTCCTTAGACTTGTGTTGTGATGTTGATTAAAACAATACCAAATATAATAATCAATATAGTTCTAAACAAATTTTCACCATTCAACTGAAGTGTCATCATGCTTCTTTGCATAGCAGAGACAGCAATGTTTAACGAGTTTTCGCCTGGTAAAATTGAACCCGTGTACCGATGTTGTTGCGAAATATCTCCTTATACTTGTGTTGTGATGCTGATTAAAACAGTATCAAATATAATAATCAATATAGTTCTAAACAAATTTTCACCATTCAACTGAAGTGTCATCATGCTTCTTTGCATAGCAGAGACAGCAATGTTTAACGAGTTTTCGCCTGGCAAAATTGAACCCGTGTATCGATGTTGTTGCGAAATATCTCCTTATACTTGTGTTGTGATGCTGATTAAAACAGTATCAAATATAATAATCAATATAGTTCTAAACAAATTTTCACCATTCAACTGAAGTGTCATCATGCTTCTTTGCATAGCAGAGACAGCAATGTTTAACGAGTTTTCACCTGGCAAAATTGAACCCGTGTACCGATGTTGTTGCGAAATATCTCCTTATACTTGTGTTGTGATGCTGATTAAAACAGTATCAAATATAATAATGAATATAGTTCTAAACAAATTTTCACCATTCAACTGAAGTGTCATCATGCTTCTTTGCATAGCAGAGACAGCAATGTTTAACGAGTTTTCGCCTGGCAAAATTGAACCCGTGTACCGATGTTGTTGCGAAATATCTCCTTATACTTGTGTTGTGATGCTGATTAAAACAGTATCAAATATAATAATCAATATAGTTCTAAACAAATTTTCACCATTCAACTGAAGTGTCATCATGCTTCTTTGCATAGCAGAGACAGCAATGTTTAACGAGTTTTCACCTGGCAAAATTGAACCCGTGTACCGATGTTGTTGCGAAATATCTCCTTATACTTGTGTTGTGATGCTGATTAAAACAGTATCAAATATAATAATCAATATAGTTCTAAACAAATTTTCACCATTCAACTGAAGTGTCATCATGCTTCTTTGCATAGCAGAGACAGCAATGTTTAACGAGTTTTCGCCTGGCAAAATTGAACCCGTGTACCGATGTAGTTGCGAAATATCTCCTTAGACTTGTGTTGTGATGCTGATTAAAACAGTATCAAATATAATAATCAATATAGTTCTAAACAAATTTTCACCATTCAACTGAAGTGTCATCATGCTTCTTTGCATAGCAGAGACAGCAATGTTTAACGAGTTTTCACCTGGCAAAATTTGACCTGTGTACCGATGTTGTTGCGAAATATCTCCTTAGACTTGTGTTGTGATGCTGATTAAAACAGTAACAAATATAATAATCAATATAGTTCTAAACAAATTTTCACCATTCAACTGAAGTGTTGACAGAGACAGCAATGTTTAACGAGTTTTCACCTGGCAAAATTTAACCTGTGTACCGATGTTGTTGCGAAATATCTCCTTAGACTTGTGTTGTGATGCTGATTAAAACAATACCAAATATAATAATCAACATAGTTCTAAACAAATTTTCACCATTCAACTGAAGTGTCATCATGCTTCTTTGCATATCAGAGACAGCAATGTTTAACAAGTTTTCGCCTGGCAAAATTGAACCCGTGTACCGATGTTGTTGCGAAATATCTCCTTAGACTTGTGTTGTGATGCTGATTAAAACAATACCAAATATAATAATCAACATAGTTCTAAACAAATTTTCACCATTCAACTGAAGTATCATCATGCTTCTTTGCATAGCAGAGACAGCATTGTTTAACGAGTTTTCACCTGGCAAAATTTAACCTGTGTACCGATGTTGTTGCGAAATATCTCCTTATACTTGTGTTGTGATGCTGATTAAAACAGTATCAAATATAATAATCAATATAGTTCTAAACAAATTTTCACCATTCATCTGAAGTGTCATCATGCTTCTTTGCATAGCAGAGACAGCAATGTTTAACGAGTTTTCGCCTGGCAAAATTGAACCCGTGTACCGATGTTGTTGCGAAATATCTCCATAGACTTGTGTTGTGATGCTGATTAAAACAGTAACAAATATAATAATCAATATAGTTCTAAACAAATTTTCACCATTCAACTGAAGTGTCATCATGCTTCTTTGCATAGCAGAGACAGCAATGTTTAACGAGTTTTCGCCTGGCAAAATTGAACCCGTGTACCGATGTTGTTGCGAAATATCTCCTTATACTTGTGTTGTGATGCTGATTAAAACAGTATCAAATATAATAATCAATATAGTTCTAAACAAATTTTCACCATTCAACTGAAGTGTCATCATGCTTCTTTGCATAACAGAGACAGCAATGTTTAACGAGTTTTCGCCTGGCAAAATTGAACCCGTGTACCGATGTTGTTGCGAAATATCTCCTTATACTTGTGTTGTGATGCTGATTAAAACAGTATCAAATATAATAATCAATATAGTTCTAAACAAATTTTCAACATTCAACTGAAGTGTCATCATGCTTCTTTGCATAGCAGAGACAGCAATGTTTAACGAGTTTTCGCCTGGCAAAATTAAACCCGTGTACCGATGTTGTTGCGAAATATCTCCTTATACTTGTGTTGTGATGCTGATTAAAACAGTATCAAATATAATAATCAATATAGTTCTAAACAAATTTTCACCATTCAACTGAAGTGTCATCATGCTTCTTTGCATAGCAGAGACAGCAATGTTTAACGAGTTTTCGCCTGGCAAAATTGAACCCGTGTACCGATGTTGTTGCAAAATATCTCCTTAGACTTGTGTTGTGATGCTGATTAAAACAGTAACAAATATAATAATCAATATAGTTCTAAACAAATTTTCACCATTCAAGTTCAGTTCAGTTTTAGCCTGTGCAGTGACAACAAGTAAAACACAACAATATTATAAATTAAAAATATTTAAACAAAATATAATAGAAAGAAATAAAATATCATATAACGGCTGAGTTTTTTTTTGCTTAGGCAACATTTCTCTGCTGTGAAATGAAGTTATTTTTTGCTGTTTGTATTTTTGTTATAATAAAAATAAACATTTTATTAATTTTGTCACAAAATGCCAAATAAGCATTAAGTGTATAAAAAAAAAAAAAAAAAAAAAAAAAAAAAAAGCATACGTCAGTTGTTAAGTGAGTGCATTGCACTATAAACTTTACAGTGATGGACAAGAAATCAAAATCAGGTTCCGCTGGTAGCCTTATGGACATTTTTCAAAGAACGTCAAAAACACAAAGAAGTCCACCAGCAGGTACTTCGTCATCCTGTGCTAATTTAAAGGCACCAGAAACCATTGAAAACAAACCAAAAGATAATACCGACACAATAACAATAACAACCCTCCAGCAAGCCGCAGAAGTCATAAAGATGCTGCAAAGTCAATTAATTGCAGTTCAAGCCGAGTTAGCAACAGCTCGCAAAGAGGATATTATAAAGAATCCTCAAAGCGAATTAGCTGCAGCTAAAGCCGAGCTAACAGCATCTCACAAAGAGATGAAAACGTTTAAAGAACCCAGTTTACCACTGGCAAATAGGTACAGTTCGCTAGAAGCTAGTGAAGAAGAGGAGCTGGTAGAAAAGGAAACATCTTGGCGTTTCCCCACAACTACTTCATCAACTAGAATTACAGAAGCGGAACAAACCAGAAAAAAACGCAGGCGGACGCATACCAAAACGCCCCCAAGCGCCAATATTAATAACATTGTCATAAAACAGGACAAGCCTAAAATACCATTGCCACCACCAATTAATGTGAGCAACATTAACAATTTTGAACTATTTCGTCAGAAAGTCTTACAAACTACAGGCGAGCCAAAATTCAAAGCATTATCTAATAATGACATTAAAATAACAGTACAAACTGAAACAGAATACAGGAATGTAAAATCATTGTTAGCAGAAATTAAAAAATCACCAATGAATCAGCTGGGAGATATTGAATATCATACATACCAGCTAAAGAGTGATAAACTATATAGATTTGTTGTAAGGGGTTTACCTTCTTCAATAAGCACGGATGAAATAAAAACCGACCTACAAAAAATGGGTCATGAAGTTGAAAATATAACAAATGTTTTCAAAATGATCACAATAGACGGCGTTAGAACAAGGAAAACTTTTCCTCTGTTTTACGTTGATCTTAAACAGAAAGAAAATAACAAAGACGTTTTCAACATAAAAGCTCTAGCACACTGCATCGTAAAGATCGAAGCACCAAAAAAGGCAAAAGGCATCCCACAGTGCACGAATTGCCAGCAGCTCGGGCATACCAAAAGCTTTTGCCACAGACATTCTAAATGTGTAAAATGCGCCGATGGCCATCACACAAAACAATGTGAAAAAAAACGTGAGACCGAGCCTACGTGCGCTCTTTGTCATTGCAAAGGTCACACAGCCAATTACAAAGGATGTCCAGTATATCAAAAAAAACTTAAAAGTCAAACACACGAAAAAACTTCTGCTGTTCAAAGGATACAAGCAAATGTAGCTAAGCCTCAAGCATCAGCAATCACAACAGCTACATCCGGTATTACCTATGCGCAATACAGCAAAAAAACTGTTAACAAACCACAACAAGATAATGAACAGAGTAAAACAAATAACGAGCAACAGAATAATGATATTATTAAAATGCTCAGTCAGATTCAACAGACACTTAGTCAGTTAACAGAGAGAGTGGAAAAATTGGAAAAGCTTCAAACCACCAAACAAAGAAGTCAACAAATTAAAAAATGATTAACTCATTCCTACGTATTATAACTTGGAATGCAAATGGGCTTAACCAAAGAGCCCAAGAACTAGAAATATTCCTTCATACAAACAATGTAGATATTGCGTTAATTTCAGAAACGCATTTCTCTAACAAAAGCCACATCAAAATAAGAGGATTTGACTCATATTGGACAACTCATCCAAGCGAAAGAGCAAGGGGAGGATCAGCTGTATTAATAAAAAGTAATATCAAACATTACCAACAAGAAGATATTCGGGAAAACTACATTCAGGCAACTGTTATTACGATCCAGTTCAACGAGGCAAATCTAAACATCGTGGCGGCATATTGCCCGCCGCGACATACACCAACAAAATCTCAATTCAACCACATGTTTAATAAACTCGGTCCAAGATTTATTATTGGTGGAGATTACAATATTAAACATACTGCTTGGGGCTCCAGATTAATTTCACCTGGAAAAGGTAACGAATTGCTAAGGGCCATAAACGAGAGCAAATGCGACTACTTGTCCTCAGGTGGACCAACTTATTGGCCAACAGATCCAAGGAAGATTCCCGATCTACTTGATTTTTTTATCTTAAAAGGTATTTCTCTAAGCTGTTCTCAAGCAGAGGGGATACACGATTTAACTTCTGACCACACACCTGTACTGTTATCATTGAATGCAAAAGTCATAACGGTAAAACAAAAGCAGAGTCTCACTAATCAGTATACTGACTGGGATTTGTTCCGAGAAAAATTAGAGGAAACAGTCAACCTAAAAGTGTGCCTTAAAACTCACGAAGAATTAGAACAACAAACAATAATCCTTATTGAAAACATTCGAATAGCAGCTCGCCATGCTACTCCGGCATCAAAATACCAGGCGGCATGTGGAATAAAATACCCAGCTGAAATAAGAGAGCTAATCAAAGAAAGAAGAAAGGCAAGGAGAATTTGGCACTGTACCAGAAATCCTTCTGACAAGACACTTTTCAATCGAGCAAGTAATAAGGTCAACAAACTTATAAAGAATTACAAACAAGAAAGCTTTGACCGCTACCTGAGTGGGCTGAGTCCAGATATGGATAAAGACTATTCGTTGTGGAAAGCGACACGACTACTCAAACGGCCTGTAACACGAGTACCTCCGCTAAGGAATTCTCAAGGTATATGGGTACGTCAGGACAATGAAAAAGCTCAACTGTTTGCACAACATCTAGCAAATGTGTTCAAACCACATGATATAAATTCCAATGTTGATATATCACCAACATATCAACTAGACCAAGATTTCAAAAAGGTTACACCAATGGAAATCGCCAAAGCGATCGACAATAATCTCAATCCAAAAAAAGCACCGGGAATAGATGGTATATCACCAAGATTATTCAAGGAACTGCCACGCAAAGCAATCATCATGATAGTATACTTATTTAATGCCTGCATACGCTTAAAACACGTACCAAGCAGCTTTAAAACGGCCCAAATAATTATGCTGTTAAAACCCAACAAACCTGATGAAGATGTATCATCATATAGACCAATTTCACTGCTTCCTACCATAGCAAAGCTATTCGAAAAAGTGATACTTAAACGACTCAAACCGTTACTAAACATACCAGATTTCCAATTTGGATTCAGGAATAATCATTCTACTATAGACCAAATCCATAGAATAACAAATGTCATAGAGCAAGCACTGGAACAAAAGAAATATTGCCCAGCTGTGTTCCTTGATGTATCACAGGCCTTTGACAGGGTGTGGCACGAAGGGTTAATTCATAAGATGAGCAAAATATTACCGAGAAATTATTGCAAACTCATGGAGTCTTACCTCTCTGATCGCAAGTTCAGAGTTATACATGGGGAAGCATGTTCTGAAGTTTATCCGACCCTAGCAGGAGTCCCACAGGGAAGTGTGCTGGGACCTTTCCTTTATTTGCTATTCACTGCAGATATACCAACAACAGAAGACACATTCATTGGCACATTCGCTGATGACACTGTAATTATGGCAACAGACGAAGCTCAACCCAAAGCAGTTGAAAAACTGCAACGAGCCTTGAACGATGTTAGCAAGTGGACAGCAGATTGGAAAATCAAACTGAACGAATTAAAATCAGTCCAAGTGACTTTTACGCTGCGTCGTAAAAATAACAATATTCACACATACCTTAATGAAAGGCAAGTACCACAGGCTGAATCAACAAAATACCTAGGCCTTCACCTAGACTCAAGACTAAACTGGAAACACCACGTTAGACAAAAAGCCGAACAGATCCGGATAAAACAACGTCAATTGTACTGGCTTATAGGACATCATTCCAAAATGAACCTATATTGCAAAAGACTAGTCTATCAGTCTATTCTTATGCCGATCTGGATGTACGGTGTGCAACTATGGGGTTGTACTCATAGATCCAACAGAGACATAATCCAACGTACCCAAAATAAAGTTCTTCGCATGATCACTAACGCTTACCGGTTTGTGACTAACGAAGAGATACACAAAGACTTAAAAATAAAAAAGGTAGAGGAGATCATACGTGAATTTGCTATAAAACACGAAATGAGACTCGTTGCCCATCCCAACGTCGAAGCCACACAATTGTTGGTTACTACCAACGAAATAAGACGACTTAAACGCTTAATGCCGCATGATCTAACCATGTAACAACAAGTTGATGAAAAGTACATCTACATTTAGGGAGCTGGATATTGGTGCAGCAATATATACATACATAAGTACTTTTGGCAACAATACTAATAAATTAATTATTGTAATTAAGATTGTAGTAACCATACCAATAAAGGTGTTTTAAAAAAAAAAAAAAAAAAAAATATAGCTCTAAACAAATTTTCACCATTCAACTGAAGTGTCATCATGCTTCTTTGCATAGCAGAGACAGCAATGTTTAACGAGTTTTCGCCTGGCAAAATTGAACCCGTGTACCGATGTTGTTGCGAAATATCTCCTTATACTTGTGTTGTGATGCTGATTAAAACAATACCAAATATAATAATCAATATAGTTCTAAACAAATTTTCACCATTCAACTGAAGTGTCATCATGCTTCTTTGCATAGCAGAGACAGCAATGTTTAACGAGTTTTCGCCTGGCAAAATTGAACCCGTGTACCGATGTTGTTGCGAAATATCTCCTTAGACTTGTGTTGTGATGCTGATTAAAACAGTAACAAATATAATAATCAATATAGCTCTAAACAAATTTTCACCATTCAACTGAAGTGTCATCATGCTTCTTTGCATAGCAGAGACAGCAATGTTTAACGAGTTTTCGCCTGGCAAAATTGAACCCGTGTACCGATGTTGTTGCGAAATATCTCCTTAGACTTGTGTTGTGATGCTGATTAAAACAGTATCAAATATAATAATCAATATAGTTCTAAACAAATTTTCACCATTCAACTGAAGTGTCATCATGCTTCTTTGCATAGCAGAGACAGCAATGTTTAACGAGTTTTCGCCTGGCAAAATTGAACCCGTGTACCGATGTAGTTGCGAAATATCTCCTTAGACTTGTGTTGTGATGCTGATTAAAACAGTATCAAATATAATAATCAATATAGTTCTAAACAAATTTTCACCATTCAACTGAAGTGTTGACAGAGACAGCAATGTTTAACGAGTTTTCGCCTGGCAAAATTGAACCCGTGTACCGATGTTGTTGCGAAATATCTCCTTAGACTTGTGTTGTGATGCTGATTAAAACAGTATCAAATATAATAATCAATATAGTTCTAAACAAATTTTCACCATTTAACTGAAGTGTTGACAGAGACAGCAATGTTTAACGAGTTTTCGCCTGGCAAAATTGAACCCGTGTACCGATGTTGTTGCGAAATATCTCCTTATACTTGTGTTGTGATGCTGATTAAAACAGTATCAAATATAATAATCAATATAGTTCTAAACAAATTTTCACCATTCAACTGAAGTGTTGACAGAGACAGCAATGTTTAACGAGTTTTCGCCTGGCAAAATTGAACCCGTGTACCGATGTTGTTGCGAAATATCTCCTTAGACTTGTGTTGTGATGCTGATTAAAACAATAGCAAATATAATAATCAATATAGTTCTAAACAAATTTTCACCATTCAACTGAAGTGTCATCATGCTTCTTTGCATAGCAGAGACAGCAATGTTTAACGAGTTTTCGCCTGGCAAAATTGAACCCGTGTACCGATGTAGTTGCGAAATATCTCCTTAGACTTGTGTTGTGATGCTGATTAAAACAGTATCAAATATAATAATCAATATAGTTCTAAACAAATTTTCACCATTCAACTGAAGTGTCATCATGCTTCTTTGCATAGCAGAGACAGCAATGTTTAACGAGTTTTCGCCTGGCAAAATTGAACCCGTGTACCGATGTTGTTGCGAAATATCTCCTTATACTTGTGTTGTGATGCTGATTAAAACAATACCAAATATAATAATCAATATAGTTCTAAACAAATTTTCACCATTCAACTGAAGTGTCATCATGCTTCTTTGCATAGCAGAGACAGCAATGTTTAACGAGTTTTCGCCTGGCAAAATTGAACCCGTGTACCGATGTTGTTGCGAAATATCTCCTTAAACTTGTGTTGTGATGCTGATTAAAACAATACCAAATATAATTATCAATATAGTTCTAAACAAATTTTCACCATTCAACTGAAGTGTCATCATGCTTCTTTGCATAGCAGAGACAGCAATGTTTAACGAGTTTTCGCCTGGCAAAATTGAACCCGTGTACCGATGTTGTTGCGAAATATCTCCTTATACTTGTGTTGTGATGCTGATTAAAACAGTATCAAATATAATAATCAATATAGTTCTAAACAAATTTTTACCATTCAACTGAAGTGTTGACAGAGACAGCTATGTTTAACGAGTTTTCGCCTGGCAAAATTGAACCCGTGTACCGATGTTGTTGCGAAATATCTCCTTATACTTGTGTTGTTATGCTGATTAAAACAGTATCAAATATAATAATCAATATAGTTCTAAGCAAATTTTCACCATTCAACTCAAGTGTCATCATGCTTCTTTGCATAGCAGAGACAGCAATGTTTAACGAGTTTTCGCCTGGCAAAATTGAACCCGTGTACCGATGTTGTTGCGAAATATCTCCTTAGACTTGTGTTGTGATGCTGATTAAAACAATACCAAATATAATAATCAATATAGTTCTAAACAAATTTTCACCATTCAACTGAAGTGTCATCATGCTTCTTTGCATAGCAGAGACAGCAATGTTTAACGAGTTTTCGCCTGGCAAAATTGAACCCGTGTACCGATGTTGTTGCGAAATATCTCCTTAGACTTGTGTTGTGTTGCTGATTAAAACAGTATCAAATATAATAATCAATATAGTTCTAAACAAATTTTCACCATTCAACTGAAGTGTCATCATGCTTCTTTGCATAGCAGAGACAGCAATGTTTAACGAGTTTTCGCCTGGCAAAATTGAACCCGTGTACCGATGTAGTTGCGAAATATCTCCTTAGACTTGTGTTGTGATGCTGATTAAAATAGTATCAAATATAATAATCAATATAGTTCTAAACAAATTTTCACCATTCAACTGAAGTGTCATCATGCTTCTTTGCATAGCAGAGACAGCAATGTTTAACGAGTTTTCGCCTGGCAAAATTGAACCCGTGTACCGATGTTGTTGCGAAATATCTCCTTAGACTTGTGTTGTGATGCTGATTAAAACAGTATCAAATATAATAATCAATATAGTTCTAAACAAATTTTCACCATTCAACTGAAGTGTCATCATGCTTCTTTGCATAGCAGAGACAGCAATGTTTAACGAGTTTTCGCCTGGCAAAATTGAACCCGTGTACCGATGTTGTTGCGAAATATCTCCTTATACTTGTGTTGTGATGCTGATTAAAACAGTATCAAATATAATAATCAATATAGTTCTAAACAAATTTTCACCATTCAACTGAAGTGTCATCATGCTTCTTTGCATAGCAGAGACAGCAATGTTTAACGAGTTTTCGCCTGGCAAAATTGAACCCGTGTACCGATGTTGTTGCGAAATATCTCCTTAGACTTGTGTTGTGATGCTGATTAAAACAGTATCAAATATAATAATCAATATAGTTCTAAACAAATTTTCACCATTCAACTCAAGTGTCATCATGCTTCTTTGCATAGCAGAGACAGCAATGTTTAACGAGTTTTCGCCTGGCAAAATTGAACCCGTGTACCGATGTTGTTGCGAAATATCTCCTTATACTTGTGTTGTGATGCTGATTAAAACAGTATCAAATATAATAATCAATATAGTTCTAAACAAATTTTCACCATTCAACTGAAGTGTCATCATGCTTCTTTGCATAGCAGAGACAGCAATGTTTAACGAGTTTTCGCCTGGCAAAATTGAACCCGTGTACCGATGTTGTTGCGAAATATCTCCTTATACTTGTGTTGTGATGCTGATTAAAACAGTATCAAATATAATAATCAATATAGTTCTAAACAAATTTTCACCATTCAACTGAAGTGTTGACAGAGACAGCAATGTTTAACGAGTTTTCGCCTGGCAAAATTGAACCCGTGTACCGATGTAGTTGCGAAATATCTCCTTAGACTTGTGTTGTGATGCTGATTAAAACAGTATCAAATATAATAATCAATATAGTTCTAAACAAATTTTCACCATTCAACTGAAGTGTCATCATGCTTCTTTGCATAGCAGAGACAGCAATGTTTAACGAGTTTTCGCCTGGCAAAATTGAACCCGTGTACCGATGTTGTTGCGAAATATCTCCTTAGACTTGTGTTGTGATGCTGATTAAAACAGTATCAAATATAATAATCAATATAGTTCTAAGCAAATTTTCACCATTCAACTGAAGTGTTGACAGAGACAGCAATGTTTAACGAGTTTTCGCCTGGCAAAATTGAACCCGTGTACCGATGTAGTTGCGAAATATCTCCTTATACTTGTGTTGTGATGCTGATTAAAACAGTATCAAATATAATAATCAATATAGTTCTAAACAAATTTTCACCATTCAACTGAAGTGTCATCATGCTTCTTTGCATAGCAGAGACAGCAATGTTTAACGAGTTTTCGCCTGGCAAAATTGAACCCGTGTACCGATGTAGTTGCGAAATATCTTCTTAGACTTGTGTTGTGATGCTGATTAAAACAGTATCAAATATAATAATCAATATAGTTCTAAACAAATTTTCACCATTCAACTGAAGTGTCATCATGCTTCTTTGCATAGCAGAGACAGCAATGTTTAACGAGTTTTCGCCTGGCAAAATTGAACCCGTGTACCGATGTTGTTGCGAAATATCTCCTTAGACTTGTGTTGTGATGCTGATTAAAACAGTATCAAATATAATAATCAATATAGTTCTAAACAAATTTTCACCATTCAACTGAAGTGTCATCATGCTTCTTTGCATAGCAGAGACAGCAATGTTTAACGAGTTTTCGCCTGGCAAAATTGAACCCGTGTACCGATGTTGTTGCGAAATATCTCCTTAGACTTGTGTTGTGATGCTGATTAAAACAATACCAAATATAATAATCAATATAGTTCTAAACAAATTTTCACCATTCAACTGAAGTGTTGACAGAGACAGCAATGTTTAACGAGTTTTCACCTGGCAAAATTGAACCCGTGTACCGATGTTGTTTCGAAATATCTCCTTAGACTTGTGTTGTGATGCTGATTAAAACAGTATCAAATATAATAATCAATATAGTTCTAAACAAATTTTCACCATTCAACTGAAGTGTCATCATGCTTCTTTGCATAGCAGAGACAGCAATGTTTAACGAGTTTTCGCCTGGCAAAATTGAACCCGTGTACCGATGTTGTTGCGAAATATCTCCTTATACTTGTGTTGTGATGCTGATTAAAACAGTATCAAATATAATAATCAATATAGTTCTAAACAAATTTTCACCATTCAACTGAAGTGTCATCATGCTTCTTTGCATAGCAGAGACAGCAATGTTTAACGAGTTTTCGCCTGGCAAAATTGAACCCGTGTACCGATGTTGTTGCGAAATATCTCCTTATACTTGTGTTGTGATGCTGATTAAAACAATACCAAATATAATAATCAATATAGTTCTAAACAAATTTTCACCATTCAACTGAAGTGTTGACAGAGACAGCAATGTTTAACGAGTTTTCACCTGGCAAAATTGAACTCGTGTACCGATGTTGTTGCGAAACATCTCCTTAGACTTGTGTTGTGATGCTGATTAAAACAGTATCAAATGTAATAATCAATATAGTTCTAAACAAATTTTCACCATTCAACTGAAGTGTCATCATGCTTCTTTGCATAGCAGAGACAGCAATGTTTAACGAGTTTTCGCCTGGCAAAATTGAACTCGTGTACCGATGTTGTTGCGAAATATCTCCTTAGACTTGTGTTGTGATGCTGATTAAAACAATACCAAATATAATAATCAATATAGTTCTAAACAAATTTTCACCATTCAACTGAAGTGTCATCATGCTTCTTTGCATAGCAGAGACAGCAATGTTTAACGAGTTTTCGCCTGGCAAAATTGAACCCGTGTACCGATGTAGTTGCGAAATATCTCCTTAGACTTGTGTTGTGTTGCTGATTAAAACAGTATCAAATATAATAATCAATATAGTTCTAAACAAATTTTCACCATTCAACTGAAGTGTCATCATGCTTCTTTGCATAGCAGAGACAGCAATGTTTAACGAGTTTTCGCCTGGCAAAATTGAACCCGTGTACCGATGTTGTTGCGAAATATCTCCTTATACTTGTGTTGTGATGCTGATTAAAACAGTATCAAATATAATAATCAATATAGTACTAAACAAATTTTCACCATTCAACTGAAGTGTTGACAGAAACAGCAATGTTTAACGAGTTTTCGCCTGGCAAAATTGAACCCGTGTAGCGATGTAGTTGCGAAATATCTCCTTAGACTTGTGTTGTGATGCTGATTAAAACAGTATCAAATATAATAATCAATATAGTTCTAAACAAATTTTCACCATTCAACTGAAGTGTTGACAGAGACAGCAATGTTTAACGAGTTTTCGCCTGGCAAAATTGAACTCGTGTACCGATGTTGTTGCGAAATATCTCCTTATACTTGTGTTGTGATGCTGATTAAAACAGTATCAAATATAATAATCAATATAGTTCTAAACAAATTTTCACCATTCAACTGAAGTGTTGACAGAGACAGCAATGTTTAACGAGTTTTCGCCTGGCAAAATTGAACCCGTGTACCGATGTTGTTGCGAAATATCTCCTTAGACTTGTGTTGTGATGCTGATTAAAACAATAGCAAATATAATAATCAATATAGTTCTAAACAAATTTTCACCATTCAACTGAAGTGTCATCATGCTTCTTTGCATAGCAGAGACAGCAATGTTTAACGAGTTTTCGCCTGGCAAAATTGAACCCGTGTACCGATGTTATTGCGAAATATCTCCTTAGACTTGTGTTGCGATGCTGATTAAAACAGTATCAAATATAATAATCAATATAGTTCTAAACAAATTTTCACCATTCAACTGAAGTGTCATCATGCTTCTTTGCATAGCAGAGACAGCAATGTTTAACGAGTTTTCGCCTGGCAAAATTGAACCCGTGTACCGATGTAGTTGCGAAATATCTCCTTAGACTTGTGTTGTGATGCTGATTAAAACAGTATCAAATATAATAATCAATATAGTTCTAAGCAAATTTTCACCATTCAACTCAAGTGTCATCATGCTTCTTTGCATAGCACAGACAGCAATGTTTAACGAGTTTTCGCCTGGCAAAATTGAACCCGTGTACCGATGTTGTTGCGAAATATCTCCTTAGACTTGTGTTGTGATGCTGATTAAAACAATACCAAATATAATAATCAATATAGTTCTAAACAAATTTTCACCATTCAACTGAAGTGTTGACAGAGACAGCAATGTTTAACGAGTTTTCGCCTGGCAAAATTGAACCCGTGTACCGATGTTGTTGCGAAATATCTCCTTAGACTTGTGTTGTGATGCTGATTAAAACAGTATCAAATATAATAATCAATATAGTTCTAAGCAAATTTTCACCATTCAACTCAAGTGTCATCATGCTTCTTTGCATAGCAGAGACAGCAATGTTTAACGAGTTTTCGCCTGGCAAAATTGAACCCGTGTACCGATGTTGTTGCGAAATATCTCCTTAGACTTGTGTTGTGATGCTGATTAAAACAATACCAAATATAATAATCAATATAGTTCTAAACAAATTTTCACCATTCAACTGAAGTGTTGACAGAGACAGCAATGTTTAACGAGTTTTCGCCTGGCAAAATTGAACTCGTGTACCGATGTTGTTGCGAAACATCTCCTTAGACTTGTGTTGTGATGCTGATTAAAACAGTATCAAATATAATAATCAATATAGTTCTAAACAAATTTTCACCATTCAACTGAAGTGTCATCATGCTTCTTTGCATAGCAGAGACAGCAATGTTTAACGAGTTTTCGCCTGGCAAAATTGAACCCGTGTACCGATGTTGTTGCGAAATATCTCCTTAGACTTGTGTTGTGATGGTGATTAAAACAGTATCAAATATAATAATCAATATAGTTCTAAACAAATTTTCACCATTCAACTGAAGTGTTGACAGAAACAGCAATATTTAACGAGTTTTCGCCTGGCAAAATTGAACCCGTGTACTGATGTAGTTGCGAAATATCTCCTTAGACTTGTGTTGTGATGCTGATTAAAACAGTATCAAATATAATAATCAATATAGTTCTAAACAAATTTTCACCATTCAACTGAAGTGTCATCATGCTTCTTTGCATAGCAGAGACAGCAATGTTTAACGAGTTTTCGCCTGGCAAAATTGAACCCGTGTACCGATGTAGTTGCGAAATATCTCCTTAGACTTGTGTTGTGATGTTGATTAAAACAGTATCAAATATAATAATCAATATAGTTCTAAACAAATTTTCACCATTCAACTGAAGTGTCATCATGCTTCTTTGCATAGCAGAGACAGCAATGTTTAACGAGTTTTCGCCTGGCAAAATTGAACCCGTGTACCGATGTAGTTGCGAAATATCTCCTTAGACTTGTGTTGTGATGCTGATTAAAACAGTATCAAATATAATAATCAATATAGTTCTAAGCAAATTTTCACCATTCAACTCAAGTGTCATCATGCTTCTTTGCATAGCAGAGACAGCAATGTTTAACGAGTTTTCGCCTGGCAAAATTGAACCCGTGTACCGATGTTGTTGCGAAATATCTCCTTAGACTTGTGTTGTGATGCTGATTAAAACAGTATCAAATATAATAATCAATATAGTTCTAAACAAATTTTCACCATTCAACTCAAGTGTCATCATGCTTCTTTGCATAGCAGAGACAGCAATGTTTAACGAGTTTTCGCCTGGCAAAATTGAACCCGTGTACCGATGTTGTTGCGAAATATCTCCTTATACTTGTGTTGTGATGCTGATTAAAACAGTATCAAATATAATAATCAATATAGTTCTAAACAAATTTTCACCATTCAACTGAAGTGTCATCATGCTTCTTTGCATAGCAGAGACAGCAATGTTTAACGAGTTTTCGCCTGGCAAAATTGAACCCGTGTACCGATGTTGTTGCGAAATATCTCCTTAGACTTGTGTTGTGATGCTGATTAAAACAGTATCAAATATAATAATCAATATAGTTCTAAACAAATTTTCACCATTCAACTGAAGTGTCATCATGCTTCTTTGCATAGCAGAGACAGCAATGTTTAACGAGTTTTCGCCTGGCAAAATTGAACCCGTGTACCGATGTTGTTGCGAAATATCTCCTTATACTTGTGTTGTGATGCTGATTAAAACAGTATCAAATATAATAATCAATATAGTTCTAAACAAATTTTCACCATTCAACTGAAGTGTCATCATGCTTCTTTGCATAGCAGAGACAGCAATGTTTAACGAGTTTTCGCCTGGCAAAATTGAACCCGTGTACCGATGTAGTTGCGAAATATCTCCTTAGACTTGTGTTGTGATGCTGATTAAAACAGTATCAAATATAATAATCAATATAGTTCTAAACAAATTTTCACCATTCAACTGAAGTGTCATCATGCTTCTTTGCATAGCAGAGACAGCAATGTTTAACGAGATTTCGCCTGGCAATATTGAACCCGTGTACCGATGTAGTTGCGAAATATCTCCTTAGACTTGTGTTGTGATGCTGATTAAAACAGTATCAAATATAATAATCAATATAGTTCTAAACAAATTTTCACCATTCAACTGAAGTGTTGACAGAGACAGCAATGTTTAACGAGTTTTCACCTGGCAAAATTGAACCCGTGTACCGATGTTGTTGCGAAATATCTCCTTAGACTTGTGTTGTGATGCTGATTAAAACAGTATCAAATATAATAATCAATATAGTTCTAAACAAATTTTCACCATTCAACTGAAGTGTCATCATGCTTCTTTGCATAGCAGAGACAGCAATGTTTAACGAGTTTTCGCCTGGCAAAATTGAACCCGTGTACCGATGTTGTTGCGAAATATCTCCTTAGACTTGTGTTGTGATGCTGATTAAAACAATACCAAATATAATAATCAATATAGTTCTAAACAAATTTTCACCATTCAACTGAAGTGTTGACAGAGACAGCAATGTTTAACGAGTTTTCGCCTGGCAAAATTGAACCCGTGTACCGATGTAGTTGCGAAATATCTCCTTAGACTTGTGTTGTGATGCTGATTAAAACAGTATCAAATATAATAATCAATATAGTTCTAAGCAAATTTTCACCATTCAACTCAAGTGTCATCATGCTTCTTTGCATAGCACAGACAGCAATGTTTAACGAGTTTTCGCCTGGCAAAATTGAACCCGTGTACCGATGTTGTTGCGAAATATCTCCTTAGACTTGTGTTGTGATGCTGATTAAAACAATACCAAATATAATAATCAATATAGTTCTAAACAAATTTTCACCATTCAACTGAAGTGTTGACAGAGACAGCAATGTTTAACGAGTTTTCGCCTGGCAAAATTGAACCCGTGTACCGATGTTGTTGCGAAATATCTCCTTAGACTTGTGTTGTGATGCTGATTAAAACAGTATCAAATATAATAATCAATATAGTTCTAAGCAAATTTTCACCATTCAACTCAAGTGTCATCATGCTTCTTTGCATAGCAGAGACAGCAATGTTTAACGAGTTTTCGCCTGGCAAAATTGAACCCGTGTACCGATGTTGTTGCGAAATATCTCCTTAGACTTGTGTTGTGATGCTGATTAAAACAATACCAAATATAATAATCAATATAGTTCTAAACAAATTTTCACCATTCAACTGAAGTGTTGACAGAGACAGCAATGTTTAACGAGTTTTCGCCTGGCAAAATTGAACTCGTGTACCGATGTTGTTGCGAAACATCTCCTTAGACTTGTGTTGTGATGCTGATTAAAACAGTATCAAATATAATAATCAATATAGTTCTAAACAAATTTTCACCATTCAACTGAAGTGTCATCATGCTTCTTTGCATAGCAGAGACAGCAATGTTTAACGAGTTTTCGCCTGGCAAAATTGAACCCGTGTACCGATGTTGTTGCGAAATATCTCCTTAGACTTGTGTTGTGATGCTGATTAAAACAGTATCAAATATAATAATCAATATAGTTCTAAACAAATTTTCACCATTCAACTGAAGTGTTGACAGAAACAGCAATATTTAACGAGTTTTCGCCTGGCAAAATTGAACCCGTGTACTGATGTAGTTGCGAAATATCTCCTTAGACTTGTGTTGTGATGCTGATTAAAACAGTATCAAATATAATAATCAATATAGTTCTAAACAAATTTTCACCATTCAACTGAAGTGTCATCATGCTTCTTTGCATAGCAGAGACAGCAATGTTTAACGAGTTTTCGCCTGGCAAAATTGAACCCGTGTACCGATGTAGTTGCGAAATATCTCCTTAGACTTGTGTTGTGATGTTGATTAAAACAGTATCAAATATAATAATCAATATAGTTCTAAACAAATTTTCACCATTCAACTGAAGTGTCATCATGCTTCTTTGCATAGCAGAGACAGCAATGTTTAACGAGTTTTCGCCTGGCAAAATTGAACCCGTGTACCGATGTAGTTGCGAAATATCTCCTTAGACTTGTGTTGTGATGCTGATTAAAACAGTATCAAATATAATAATCAATATAGTTCTAAGCAAATTTTCACCATTCAACTCAAGTGTCATCATGCTTCTTTGCATAGCAGAGACAGCAATGTTTAACGAGTTTTCGCCTGGCAAAATTGAACCCGTGTACCGATGTTGTTGCGAAATATCTCCTTAGACTTGTGTTGTGATGCTGATTAAAACAGTATCAAATATAATAATCAATATAGTTCTAAACAAATTTTCACCATTCAACTCAAGTGTCATCATGCTTCTTTGCATAGCAGAGACAGCAATGTTTAACGAGTTTTCGCCTGGCAAAATTGAACCCGTGTACCGATGTTGTTGCGAAATATCTCCTTATACTTGTGTTGTGATGCTGATTAAAACAGTATCAAATATAATAATCAATATAGTTCTAAACAAATTTTCACCATTCAACTGAAGTGTCATCATGCTTCTTTGCATAGCAGAGACAGCAATGTTTAACGAGTTTTCGCCTGGCAAAATTGAACCCGTGTACCGATGTTGTTGCGAAATATCTCCTTAGACTTGTGTTGTGATGCTGATTAAAACAGTATCAAATATAATAATCAATATAGTTCTAAACAAATTTTCACCATTCAACTGAAGTGTCATCATGCTTCTTTGCATAGCAGAGACAGCAATGTTTAACGAGTTTTCGCCTGGCAAAATTGAACCCGTGTACCGATGTTGTTGCGAAATATCTCCTTATACTTGTGTTGTGATGCTGATTAAAACAGTATCAAATATAATAATCAATATAGTTCTAAACAAATTTTCACCATTCAACTGAAGTGTCATCATGCTTCTTTGCATAGCAGAGACAGCAATGTTTAACGAGTTTTCGCCTGGCAAAATTGAACCCGTGTACCGATGTAGTTGCGAAATATCTCCTTAGACTTGTGTTGTGATGCTGATTAAAACAGTATCAAATATAATAATCAATATAGTTCTAAACAAATTTTCACCATTCAACTGAAGTGTCATCATGCTTCTTTGCATAGCAGAGACAGCAATGTTTAACGAGATTTCGCCTGGCAATATTGAACCCGTGTACCGATGTAGTTGCGAAATATCTCCTTAGACTTGTGTTGTGATGCTGATTAAAACAGTATCAAATATAATAATCAATATAGTTCTAAACAAATTTTCACCATTCAACTGAAGTGTTGACAGAGACAGCAATGTTTAACGAGTTTTCACCTGGCAAAATTGAACCCGTGTACCGATGTTGTTGCGAAATATCTCCTTAGACTTGTGTTGTGATGCTGATTAAAACAGTATCAAATATAATAATCAATATAGTTCTAAACAAATTTTCACCATTCAACTGAAGTGTCATCATGCTTCTTTGCATAGCAGAGACAGCAATGTTTAACGAGTTTTCGCCTGGCAAAATTGAACCCGTGTACCGATGTAGTTGCGAAATATCTCCTTAGACTTGTGTTGTGATGCTGATTAAAACAGTATCAAATATAATAATCAATATAGTTCTAAGCAAATTTTCACCATTCAACTCAAGTGTCATCGTGCTTCTTTGCATAGCAGAGACAGCAATGTTTAACGAGTTTTCGCCTGGCAAAATTGAACCCGTGTACCGATGTTGTTGCGAAATATCTCCTTAGACTTGTGTTGTGATGCTGATTAAAACAGTATCAAATATAATAATCAATATAGTTCTAAACAAATTTTCACCATTCAACTCAAGTGTCATCATGCTTCTTTGCATAGCAGAGACAGCAATGTTTAACGAGTTTTCGCCTGGCAAAATTGAACCCGTGTACCGATGTTGTTGCGAAATATCTCCTTATACTTGTGTTGTGATGCTGATTAAAACAGTATCAAATATAATAATCAATATAGTTCTAAACAAATTTTCACCATTCAACTGAAGTGTCATCATGCTTCTTTGCATAGCAGAGACAGCAATGTTTAACGAGTTTTCGCCTGGCAAAATTGAACCCGTGTACCGATGTTGTTGCGAAATATCTCCTTAGACTTGTGTTGTGATGCTGATTAAAACAGTATCAAATATAATAATCAATATAGTTCTAAACAAATTTTCACCATTCAACTGAAGTGTCATCATGCTTCTTTGCATAGCAGAGACAGCAATGTTTAACGAGTTTTCGCCTGGCAAAATTGAACCCGTGTACCGATGTTGTTGCGAAATATCTCCTTATACTTGTGTTGTGATGCTGATTAAAACAGTATCAAATATAATAATCAATATAGTTCTAAACAAATTTTCACCATTCAACTGAAGTGTCATCATGCTTCTTTGCATAGCAGAGACAGCAATGTTTAACGAGTTTTCGCCTGGCAAAATTGAACCCGTGTACCGATGTAGTTGCGAAATATCTCCTTAGACTTGTGTTGTGATGCTGATTAAAACAGTATCAAATATAATAATCAATATAGTTCTAAACAAATTTTCACCATTCAACTGAAGTGTCATCATGCTTCTTTGCATAGCAGAGACAGCAATGTTTAACGAGTTTTCGCCTGGCAAAATTGAACCCGTGTACCGATGTAGTTGCGAAATATCTCCTTAGACTTGTGTTGTGATGCTGATTAAAACAGTATCAAATATAATAATCAATATAGTTCTAAGCAAATTTTCACCATTCAACTCAAGTGTCATCATGCTTCTTTGCATAGCAGAGACAGCAATGTTTAACGAGTTTTCGCCTGGCAAAATTGAACCCGTGTACCGATGTTGTTGCGAAATATCTCCTTAGACTTGTGTTGTGATGCTGATTAAAACAATACCAAATATAATAATCAATATAGTTCTAAACAAATTTTCACCATTCAACTGAAGTGTTGACAGAGACAGCAATGTTTAACGAGTTTTCGCCTGGCAAAATTGAACCCGTGTACCGATGTTGTTGCGAAATATCTCCTTATACTTGTGTTGTGATGCTGATTAAAACAGTATCAAATATAATAATCAATATAGTTCTAAACAAATTTTCACCATTCAACTGAAGTGTCATCATGCTTCTTTGCATAGCAGAGACAGCAATGTTTAACGAGTTTTCGCCTGGCAAAATTGAACCCGTGTACCGATGTAGTTGCGAAATATCTCCTTAGACTTGTGTTGTGATGCTGATTAAAACAGTATCAAATATAATAATCAATATAGTTCTAAACAAATTTTCACCATTCAACTGAAGTGTCATCATGCTTCTTTGCATAGCAGAGACAGCAATGTTTAACGAGTTTTCGCCTGGCAAAATTGAACCCGTGTACCGATGTAGTTGCGAAATATCTCCTTAGACTTGTGTTGTGATGCTGATTAAAACAGTATCAAATATAATAATCAATATAGTTCTAAACAAATTTTCACCATTCAACTGAAGTGTCATCATGCTTCTTTGCATAGCAGAGACAGCAATGTTTAACGAGTTTTCGCCTGGCAAAATTGAACCCGTGTACCGATGTAGTTGCGAAATATCTCCTTAGACTTGTGTTGTGATGCTGATTAAAACAGTATCAAATATAATAATCAATATAGTTCTAAGCAAATTTTCACCATTCAACTCAAGTGTCATCATGCTTCTTTGCATAGCAGAGACAGCAATGTTTAACGAGTTTTCGCCTGGCAAAATTGAACCCGTGTACCGATGTTGTTGCGAAATATCTCCTTAGACTTGTGCTGTGATGCTGATTAAAACAATACCAAATATAATAATCAATATAGTTCTAAACAAATTTTCACCATTCAACTGAAGTGTTGACAGAGACAGCAATGTTTAACGAGTTTTCGCCTGGCAAAATTGAACCCGTGTACCGATGTTGTTGCGAAATATCTCCTTATACTTGTGTTGTGATGCTGATTAAAACAGTATCAAATATAATAATCAATATAGTTCTAAACAAATTTTCACCTTTCAACTGAAGTGTCATCATGCTTCTTTGCATAGCAGAGACAGCAATGTTTAACGAGTTTTCGCCTGGCAAAATTGAACCCGTGTACCGATGTTGTTGCGAAATATCTCCTTAGACTTGTGTTGTGATGCTGATTAAAACAGTATCAAATATAATAATCAATATAGTTCTAAACAAATTTTCACCATTCAACTGAAGTGTCATCATGCTTCTTTGCATAGCAGAGACAGCAATGTTTAACGAGTTTTCGCCTGGCAAAATTGAACCCGTGTACCGATGTTGTTGCGAAATATCTCCTTATACTTGTGTTGTGATGCTGATTAAAACAGTATCAAATATAATAATCAATATAGTTCTAAACAAATTTTCACCATTCAACTGAAGTGTCATCATGCTTCTTTGCATAGCAGAGACAGTAATATTTAACGAGTTTTCGCCTGGCAAAATTGAACCCGTGTACCGATGTAGTTGCGAAATATGTCCTTAGACTTGTGTTGTGATGCTGATTAAAACAGTATCAAATATAATAATCAATATAGTTCTAAACAAATTTTCACCATTCAACTGAAGTGTCATCATGCTTCTTTGCATAGCAGAGACAGCAATGTTTAACGAGTTTTCGCCTGGCAAAATTGAACCCGTGTACCGATGTAGTTGCGAAATATCTCCTTAGACTTGTGTTGTGATGCTGATTAAAACAGTATCAAATATAATAATCAATATAGTTCTAAACAAATTTTCACCATTCAACTGAAGTGTCATCATGCTTCTTTGCATAGCAGAGACAGCAATGTTTAAAGAGTTTTCACCTGGCAAAATTGAACCCGTGTACCGATGTAGTTGCGAAATATCTCCTTAGACTTGTGTTGTGATGCTGATTAAAACAGTATCAAATATAATAATCAATATAGTTCTAAACAAATTTTCACCATTCAACTGAAGTGTCATCATGCTTCTTTGCATAGCAGAGACAGCAATGTTTAACGAGTTTTCGCCTGGCAAAATTGAACCCGTGTACCGATGTAGTTGCGAAATATCTCCTTAGACTTGTGTTGTGATGCTGATTAAAACAATACCAAATATAATAATCAATATAGTTCTAAACAAATTTTCACCATTCAACTGAAGTGTTGACAGAGACAGCAATGTTTAACGAGTTTTCGCCTGGCAAAATTGAACCCGTGTACCGATGTTGTTGCGAAATATCTCCTTATACTTGTGTTGTGATGCTGATTAAAACAGTATCAAATATAATAATCAATATAGTTCTAAACAAATTTTCACCATTCAACTGAAGTGTCATCATGCTTCTTTGCATAGCAGAGACAGCAATGTTTAACGAGTTTTCGCCTGGCAAAATTGAACCCGTGTACCGATGTAGTTGCGAAATATCTCCTTAGACTTGTGTTGTGATGCTGATTAAAACAGTATCAAATATAATAATCAATATAGTTCTAAACAAATTTTCACCATTCAACTGAAGTGTCATCATGCTTCTTTGCATAGCAGAGACAGCAATGTTTAACGAGTTTTCGCCTGGCAAAATTGAACCCGTGTACCGATGTAGTTGCGAAATATGTCCTTAGACTTGTGTTGTGATGCTGATTAAAACAGTATCAAATATAATAATCAATATAGTTCTAAACAAATTTTCACCATTCAACTGAAGTGTCATCATGCTTCTTTGCATAGCAGAGACAGCAATGTTTAACGAGTTTTCGCCTGGCAAAATTGAACCCGTGTACCGATGTAGTTGCGAAATATCTCCTTAGACTTGTGTTGTGATGCTGATTAAAACAGTATCAAATATAATAATCAATATAGTTCTAAACAAATTTTCACCATTCAACTGAAGTGTCATCATGCTTCTTTGCATAGCAGAGACAGCAATGTTTAACGAGTTTTCGCCTGGCAAAATTGAACCCGTGTACCGATGTAGTTGCGAAATATCTCCTTAGACTTGTGTTGTGATGCTGATTAAAACAGTATCAAATATAATAATCAATATAGTTCTAAGCAAATTTTCACCATTCAACTCAAGTGTCATCATGCTTCTTTGCATAGCAGAGACAGCAATGTTTAACGAGTTTTCGCCTGGCAAAATTGAACCCGTGTACCGATGTAGTTGCGAAATATGTCCTTAGACTTGTGTTGTGATGCTGATTAAAACAGTATCAAATATAATAATCAATATAGTTCTAAACAAATTTTCACCATTCAACTGAAGTGTCATCATGCTTCTTTGCATAGCAGAGACAGCAATGTTTAACGAGTTTTCGCCTGGCAAAATTGAACCCGTGTACCGATGTAGTTGCGAAATATCTCCTTAGACTTGTGTTGTGATGCTGATTAAAACAGTATCAAATATAATAATCAATATAGTTCTAAACAAATTTTCACCATTCAACTGAAGTGTCATCATGCTTCTTTGCATAGCAGAGACAGCAATGTTTAAAGAGTTTTCACCTGGCAAAATTGAACCCGTGTACCGATGTAGTTGCGAAATATCTCCTTAGACTTGTGTTGTGATGCTGATTAAAACAGTATCAAATATAATAATCAATATAGTTCTAAACAAATTTTCACCATTCAACTGAAGTGTCATCATGCTTCTTTGCATAGCAGAGACAGCAATGTTTAACGAGTTTTCGCCTGGCAAAATTGAACCCGTGTACCGATGTTGTTGCGAAATATCTCCTTAGACTTGTGTTGTGATGCTGATTAAAACAATACCAAATATAATAATCAATATAGTTCTAAACAAATTTTCACCATTCAACTGAAGTGTTGACAGAGACAGCAATGTTTAACGAGTTTTCGCCTGGCAAAATTGAACCCGTGTACCGATGTTGTTGCGAAATATCTCCTTATACTTGTGTTGTGATGCTGATTAAAACAGTATCAAATATAATAATCAATATAGTTCTAAACAAATTTTCACCATTCAACTGAAGTGTCATCATGCTTCTTTGCATAGCAGAGACAGCAATGTTTAACGAGTTTTCGCCTGGCAAAATTGAACCCGTGTACCGATGTAGTTGCGAAATATCTCCTTAGACTTGTGTTGTGATGCTGATTAAAACAGTATCAAATATAATAATCAATATAGTTCTAAACAAATTTTCACCATTCAACTGAAGTGTCATCATGCTTCTTTGCATAGCAGAGACAGCAATGTTTAACGAGTTTTCGCCTGGCAAAATTGAACCCGTGTACCGATGTAGTTGCGAAATATCTCCTTAGACTTGTGTTGTGATGCTGATTAAAACAGTATCAAATATAATAATCAATATAGTTCTAAGCAAATTTTCACCATTCAACTCAAGTGTCATCATGCTTCTTTGCATAGCAGAGACAGCAATGTTTAACGAGTTTTTGCCTGGCAAAATTGAACCCGTGTACCGATGTTGTTGCGAAATATCTCCTTAGACTTGTGTTGTGATGCTGATTAAAACAATACCAAATATAATAATCAATATAGTTCTAAACAAATTTTCACCATTCAACTGAAGTGTTGACAGAGACAGCAATGTTTAACGAGTTTTCGCCTGGCAAAATTGAACTCGTGTACCGATGTTGTTGCGAAACATCTCCTTAGACTTGTGTTGTGATGCTGATTAAAACAGTATCAAATATAATAATCAATATAGTTCTAAGCAAATTTTCACCATTCAACTCAAGTGTCATCATGCTTCTTTGCATAGCAGAGACAGCAATGTTTAACGAGTTTTCGCCTGGCAAAATTGAACCCGTGTACCGATGTTGTTGCGAAATATCTCCTTAGACTTGTGTTGTGATGCTGATTAAAACAATACCAAATATAATAATCAATATAGTTCTAAACAAATTTTCACCATTCAACTGAAGTGTTGACAGAGACAGCAATGTTTAACGAGTTTTCGCCTGGCAAAATTGAACTCGTGTACCGATGTTGTTGCGAAACATCTCCTTAGACTTGTGTTGTGATGCTGATTAAAACAATACCAAATATAATAATCAATATAGTTCTAAACAAATTTTCACCATTCAACTGAAGTGTCATCATGCTTCTTTGCATAGCAGAGACAGCAATGTTTAACGAGTTTTCGCCTGGCAAAATTGAACCCGTGTACCGATGTTGTTGCGAAATATCTCCTTATACTTGTGTTGTGATGCTGATTAAAACAGTATCAAATATAATAATCAATATAGTTCTAAACAAATTTTCACCATTCAACTCAAGTGTCATCATGCTTCTTTGCATAGCAGAGACAGCAATGTTTAACGAGTTTTCGCCTGGCAAAATTGAACTCGTGTACCGATGTTGTTGCGAAACATCTCCTTAGACTTGTGTTGTGATGCTGATTAAAACAGTATCAAATATAATAATCAATATAGTTCTAAGCAAATTTTCACCATTCAACTCAAGTGTCATCATGCTTCTTTGCATAGCAGAGACAGCAATATTTAACGAGTTTTCGCCTGGCAAAATTGAACCCGTGTACCGATGTTGTTGCGAAATATCTCCTTATACTTGTGTTGTGATGCTGATTAAAACAGTATCAAATATAATAATCAATATAGTTCTAAACAAATTTTCACCATTCAACTCAAGTGTCATCATGCTTCTTTGCATAGCAGAGACAGCAATGTTTAACGAGTTTTCGCCTGGCAAAATTGAACCCGTGTACCAATGTAGTTGCGAAATATCTCCTTAGACTTGTGTTGTGATGCTGATTAAAACAGTATCAAATATAATAATCAATATAGTTCTAAACAAATTTTCACCATTCAACTGAAGTGTTGACAGAGACAGCAATGTTTAACGAGTTTTCGCCTGGCAAAATTGAACCCGTGTACCGATGTTGTTGCGAAATATCTCCTTATACTTGTGTTGTGATGCTGATTAAAACAGTATCAAATATAATAATCAATATAGTTCTAAACAAATTTTCACCATTCAACTGAAGTGTCATCATGCTTCTTTGCATAGCAGAGACAGCAATGTTTAACGAGTTTTCGCCTGGCAAAATTGAACCCGTGTACCGATGTTGTTGCGAAATATCTCCTTAGACTTGTGTTGTGATGCTGATTAAAACAATACCAAATATAATAATCAATATAGTTCTAAACAAATTTTCACCATTCAACTGAAGTGTTGACAGAGACAGCAATGTTTAACGAGTTTTCGCCTGGCAAAATTGAACCCGTGTACCGATGTTGTTGCGAAATATCTCCTTAGACTTGTGTTGTGATGCTGATTAAAACAGTATCAAATATAATAATCAATATAGTTCTAAACAAATTTTCACCATTCAACTCAAGTGTCATCATGCTTCTTTGCATAGCAGAGACAGCAATGTTTAACGAGTTTTCGCCTGGCAAAATTGAACCCGTGTACCGATGTTGTTGCGAAATATCTCCTTATACTTGTGTTGTGATGCTGATTAAAACAGTATCAAATATAATAATCAATATAGTTCTAAACAAATTTTCACCATTCAACTGAAGTGTTGACAGAGACAGCAATGTTTAACGAGTTTTCGCCTGGCAAAATTGAACCCGTGTACCGATGTAGTTGCGAAATATCTCCTTAGACTTGTGTTGTGATGCTGATTAAAACAGTATCAAATATAATAATCAATATAGTTCTAAACAAATTTTCACCATTCAACTGAAGTGTCATCATGCTTCTTTGCATAGCAGAGACAGCAATGTTTAACGAGTTTTCGCCTGGCAAAATTGAACCCGTGTACCGATGTAGTTGCGAAATATCTCCTTAGACTTGTGTTGTGATGCTGATTAAAACAGTATCAAATATAATAATCAATATAGTTCTAAACAAATTTTCACCATTCAACTGAAGTGTCATCATGCTTCTTTGCATAGCAGAGACAGCAATATTTAACGAGTTTTCGCCTGGGAAAATTGAACCCGTGTACCGATGTTGTTGCGAAATATCTCCTTATACTTGTGTTGTGATGCTGAATTAAACAGTATCAAATATAATAATCAATATAGTTCTAAACAAATTTTCACCATTCAACTGAAGTGTCATCATGCTTCTTTGCATAGCAGAGACAGCAATGTTTAACGAGTTTTCGCCTGGCAAAATTGAACCCGTGTACCGATGTAGTTGCGAAATATCTCCTAAGACTTGTGTTGTGATGCTGATTAAAACAGTATCAAATATAATAAACAATATAGTTCTAAACAAATTTTCACCATTCAACTGAAGTGTCATCATGCTTCTTTGCATAGCAGAGACAGCAATGTTTAACGAGTTTTCGCCTGGCAAAATTGAACCCGTGTACCGATGTAGTTGCGAAATATCTCCTTAGACTTGTGTTGTGATGCTGATTAAAACAGTATCAAATATAATAATCAATATAGTTCTAAACAAATTTTCACCATTCAACTGAAGTGTCATCATGCTTCTTTGCATAGCAGAGACAGCAATGTTTATCGAGTTTTCGCCTGGCAAAATTGAACCCGTGTACTGATGTTGTTGCGAAATATGTCCTTAGACTTGTGTTGTGATGCTGATTAAAACAATACCAAATATAATAATCAATATAGTTCTAAACAAATTTTCACCATTCTACTGAAGTGTCATCATGCTTCTTTGCATAGCAGAGACAGCAATGTTTAACGAGTTTTCGCCTGGCAAAATTGAACCCGTGTACCGATGTAGTTGCGAAGTATCTCCTTATACTTGTGTTGTGATGCTGATTAAAACAGTATCAAATATAATAATCAATATAGTTCTAAGCAAATTTTCACCATTCAACTCAAGTGTCATCATGCTTCTTTGCATAGCAGAGACAGCAATGTTTAACGAGTTTTCGCCTGGCAAAATTGAACCCGTGTACCGATGTTGTTGCGAAATATCTCCTTAGACTTGTGTTGTGATGCTGATTAAAACAATACCAAATATAATAATCAATATAGTTCTAAACAAAATTTCACCATTCAACTGAAGTGTTGACAGAGACAGCAATGTTTATCGAGTTTTCGCCTGGCAAAATTGAACCCGTGTACCGATGTTGTTGCGAAATATCTCCTTAGACTTGTGTTGTGATGCTGATTAAAACAGTATCAAATATAATAATCAATATAGTTCTAAGCAAATTTTCACCATTCAACTCAAGTGTCATCATGCTTCTTTGCATAGCAGAGACAGCAATGTTTAACGAGTTTTCGCCTGGCAAAATTGAACCCGTGTACCGATGTTGTTGCGAAATATCTCCTTAGACTTGTGTTGTGATGCTGATTAAAACAATACCAAATATAATAATCAATATAGTTCTAAACAAATTTTCACCATTCAACTGAAGTGTTGACAGAGACAGCAATGTTTAACGAGTTTTCGCCTGGCAAAATTGAACTCGTGTACCGATGTTGTTGCGAAACATCTCCTTAGACTTGTGTTGTGATGCTGATTAAAACAGTATCAAATATAATAATCAATATAGTTCTAAACAAATTTTCACCATTCAACTGAAGTGTCATCATGCTTCTTTGCATAGCAGAGACAGCAATGTTTAACGAGTTTTCGCCTGGCAAAATTGAACCCGTGTACCGATGTTGTTGCGAAATATCTCCTTAGACTTGTGTTGTGATGCTGATTAAAACAATACCAAATATAATAATCAATATAGTTCTAAACAAATTTTCACCATTCAACTGAAGTGTTGACAGAGACAGCAATGTTTAACGAGTTTTCGCCTGGCAAAATTGAACCCGTGTACCGATGTTGTTGCGAAATATCTCCTTATACTTGTGTTGTGATGCTCATGAAAACAGTATCAAATATAATAATCAATATAGTTCTAAACAAATTTTCACCATTCAACTGAAGTGTCATCATGCTTCTTTGCATAGCAGAGACAGCAATGTTTAACGAGTTTTCGCCTGGCAAAATTGAACCCGTGTACCTATGTTGTTGCGAAATATCTCCTTATACTTGTGTTGTGATGCTGATTAAAACAGTATCAAATATAATAATCAATATAGTTCTAAACAAATTTTCACCATTCAACTGAAGTGTCATCATGCTTCTTTGCATAGCAGAGACAGCAATGTTTAACGAGTTTTCGCCTGGCAAAATTGAACCCGTGTACCGATGTTGTTGCGAAATATCTCCTTATACTTGTGTTGTGATGCTGATTAAAACAGTATCAAATATAATAATCAATATAGTTCTAAACAAATTTTCACCATTCAACTGAAGTGTCATCATGCTTCTTTGCATAGCAGAGATAGCAATGTTTAACGAGTTTTCGCCTGGCAAAATTGAACCCGTGTACCTATGTTGTTGCGAAATATCTCCTTATACTTGTGTTGTGATGCTGATTAAAACAATACCAAATATAATAATAAATATAGTTCTAAACAAATTTTCACCATTCAACTGAAGTGTTGACAGAGACAGCAATGTTTAACGAGTTTTCACCTGGCAAAATTGAACCCGTGTACCGATGTTGTTGCGAAATATCTCCTAAGACTTGTGTTGTGATGCTGATTAAAACAGTATCAAATATAATAATCAATATAGTTCTAAACAAATTTTCACCATTCAACTGAAGTGTCATCATGCTTCTTTGCATAGCAGAGACAGCAATGTTTAACGAGTTTTCGCCTGGCAAAATTGAACCCGTGTACCGATGTAGTTGCGAAATATCTCCTTAGACTTGTGTTGTGATGCTGATTAAAACAGTATCAAATATAATAATCAATATAGTTCTAAACAAATTTTCACCATTCAACTGAAGTGTTGACAGAGACAGCAATGTTTAACGAGTTTTCGCCTGGCAAAATTGAACCCGTGTACCGATGTTGTTGCGAAATATCTCCTTATACTTGTGTTGTGATGCTGATTAAAACAGTATCAAATATAATAATCAATATAGTTCTAAACAAATTTTCACCATTCAACTGAAGTGTCATCATGCTTCTTTGCATAGCAGAGACAGCAATGTTTAACGAGTTTTCGCCTGGCAAAATTGAACCCGTGTACCGATGTTGTTGCGAAATATCTCCTTAGACTTGTGTTGTGATGCTGATTAAAACAATACCAAATATAATAATCAATATAGTTCTAAACAAATTTTCACCATTCAACTGAAGTGTTGACAGAGACAGCAATGTTTAACGAGTTTTCGCCTGGCAAAATTGAACCCGTGTACCGATGTTGTTGCGAAATATCTCCTTAGACTTGTGTTGTGATGCTGATTAAAACAATACCAAATATAATAATCAATATAGTTCTAAACAAATTTTCACCATTCAACTGAAGTGTTGACAGAGACAGCAATGTTTAACGAGTTTTCGCCTGGCAAAATTGAACCCGTGTACCGATGTTGTTGCGAAATATCTCCTTATACTTGTGTTGTGATGCTGATTAAAACAGTATCAAATATAATAATCAATATAGTTCTAAACAAATTTTCACCATTCAACTGAAGTGTCATCATGCTTCTTTGCATAGCAGACACAGCAATGTTTAACGAGTTTTCGCCTGGCAAAATTGAACCCGTGTACCGATGTTGTTGCGAAATATCTCCTTAGACTTGTGTTGTGATGCTGATTAAAACAATACCAAATATAATAATCAATATAGTTCTAAACAAATTTTCACCATTCAACTGAAGTGTTGACAGAGACAGCAATGTTTAACGAGTTTTCGCCTGGCAAAATTGAACCCGTGTACCGATGTTGTTGCGAAATATCTCCTTATACTTGTGTTGTGATGCTGATTAAAATAGTATCAAATATAATAATCAATATAGTTCTAAACAAATTTTCACCATTCAACTCAAGTGTCATCATGCTTCTTTGCATAGCAGAGACAGCAATGTTTAACGAGTTTTCACCTGGCAAAATTGAACCCGTGTACCGATATTGTTGCGAAATATCTCCTTATACTTGTGTTGTGATGCTGATTAAAACAGTATCAAATATAATAATCAATATAGTTCTAAACAAATTTTCACCATTCAACTGAAGTGTTGACAGAGACAGCAATGTTTAACGAGTTTTCACCTGGCAAAATTGAACCCGTGTACCGATGTTGTTGCGAAATATCTCCTTAGACTTGTGTTGTGATGCTGATTAAAACAATACCAAATATAATAATCAATATAGTTCTAAACAAATTTTCACCATTCAACTGAAGTGTTGACAGAGACAGCAATGTTTAACGAGTTTTCACCTGGCAAAATTGAACCCGTGTACCGATGTTGTTGCGAAATATCTCCTTAGACTTGTGTTGTGATGCTGATTAAAACAGTATCAAATATAATAATCAATATAGTTCTAAACAAATTTTCACCATTCAACTGAAGTGTCATCATGCTTCTTTGCATAGCAGAGACAGCAATGTTTAACGAGTTTTCGCCTGGCAAAATTGAACCCGTGTACCGATGTTGTTGCGAAATATCTCCTTATACTTGTGTTGTGATGCTGATTAAAACAGTATCAAATATAATAATCAATATAGTTCTAAACAAATTTTCACCATTCAACTGAAGTGTCATCATGCTTCTTTGCATAGCAGAGACAGCAATGTTTAACGAGTTTTCACCTGGCAAAATTGAACCCGTGTACCGATGTTGTTGCGAAATATCTCCTTAGACTTGTGTTGTGATGCTGATTAAAACAATACCAAATATAATAATCAATATAGTTCTAAACAAATTTTCACCATTCAACTGAAGTGTTGACAGAGACAGCAATGTTTAACGAGTTTTCGCCTGGCAAAATTGAACCCGTGTACCGATGTTGTTGCGAAATATCTCCTTAGACTTGTATTGTGATGCTGATTAAAACAGTATCAAATATAATAATCAATATAGTTCTAAACAAATTTTCACCATTCAACTGAAGTGTCATCATGCTTCTTTGCATAGCAGAGACAGCAATGTTTAACGAGTTTTCGCCTGGCAAAATTGAACCCGTGTACCGATGTTGTTGCGAAATATCTCCTTATACTTGTGTTGTGATGCTGATTAAAACAGTATCAAATATAATAATCAATATAGTTCTAAACAAATTTTCACCATTCAACTCAAGTGTCATCATGCTTCTTTGCATAGCAGAGACAGCAATGTTTAACGAGTTTTCGCCTGGCAAAATTGAACCCGTGTACCGATGTTGTTGCGAAATATCTCCTTAGACTTGTGTTGTGATGCTGATTAAAACAATACCAAATATAATAATCAATATAGTTCTAAACAAAATTTCGCCATTCAACTGAAGTGTTGACAGAGACAGCAATGTTTATCGAGTTTTCGCCTGGCAAAATTGAACCCGTGTACCGATGTTGTTGCGAAATATCTCCTTAGACTTGTGTTGTGATGCTGATTAAAACAGTATCAAATATAATAATCAATATAGTTCTAAGCAAATTTTCACCATTCAACTCAAGTGTCATCATGCTTCTTTGCATAGCAGAGACAGCAATGTTTAACGAGTTTTCGCCTGGCAAAATTGAACCCGTGTACCGATGTTGTTGCGAAATATCTCCTTAGACTTGTGTTGTGATGCTGATTAAAACAATACCAAATATAATAATCAATATAGTTCTAAACAAATTTTCACCATTCAACTGAAGTGTTGACAGAGACAGCAATGTTTAACGAGTTTTCGCCTGGCAAAATTGAACTCGTGTACCGATGTTGTTGCGAAACATCTCCTTATACTTGTGTTGTGATGCTGATTAAAACAGTATCAAATATAATAATCAATATAGTTCTAAACAAATTTTCACCATTCAACTGAAGTGTCATCATGCTTCTTTGCATAGCAGTGACAGCAATGTTTAACGAGTTTTCGCCTGGCAAAATTGAACCCGTGTACCGATGTTGTTGCGAAATATCTCCTTAGACTTGTGTTGTGATGCTGATTAAAACAGTATCAAATATAATAATCAATATAGTTCTAAACAAATTTTCACCATTCAACTGAAGTGTCATCATGCTTCTTTGCATAGCAGAGACAGCAATGTTTAACGAGTTTTCGCCTGGCAAAATTGAACCCGTGTACCGATGTAGTTGCGAAATATCTCCTTAGACTTGTGTTGTGATGCTGATTAAAACAATACCAAATATAATAATCAATATAGTTCTAAACAAATTTTCACCATTCAACTGAAGTGTTGACAGAGACAGCAATGTTTATCGAGTTTTCGCCTGGCAAAATTGAACCCGTGTACCGATGTTGTTGCGAAATATCTCCTTAGACTTGTGTTGTGATGCTGATTAAAACAGTATCAAAAATAATAATCAATATAGTTCTAAGCAAATTTTCACCATTCAACTCAAATGTCATCATGCTTCTTTGCATAGCAGAGACAGCAATGTTTAACGAGTTTTCGCCTGGCAAAATTGAACCCGTGTACCGATGTTGTTGCGAAATATCTCCTTAGACTTGTGTTGTGATGCTGATTAAAACAATACCAAATATAATAATCAATATAGTTCTAAACAAATTTTCACCATTCAACTGAAGTGTTGACAGAGACAGCAATGTTTAACGAGTTTTCGCCTGGCAAAATTGAACCCGTGTACCGATGTTGTTGCGAAATATCTCCTTATACTTGTGTTGTGATGCTGATTAAAACAGTATCAAATATAATAATCAATATAGTTCTAAACAAATTTTCACCATTCAACTCAAGTGTCATCATGCTTCTTTGCATAGCAGAGACAGCAATGTTTAACGAGTTTTCACCTGGCAAAATTGAACCCGTGTACCGATGTTGTTGCGAAATATCTCCTTATACTTGTGTTGTGATGCTGATTAAAACAGTATCAAATATAATAATCAATATAGTTCTAAACAAATTTTCACCATTCAACTGAAGTGTTGACAGAGACAGCAATGTTTAACGAGTTTTCGCCTGGCAAAATTGAACCCGTGTACCGATGTTGTTGCGAAATATCTCCTTATACTTGTGTTGTGATGCTGATTAAAACAGTATCAAATATAATAATCAATATAGTTCTAAACAAATTTTCACCATTCAACTGAAGTGTCATCATGCTTCTTTGCATAGCAGAGACAGCAATGTTTAACGAGTTTTCGCCTGGCAAAATTGAACCCGTGTACCGATGTTGTTGCGAAATATCTCCTTAGACTTGTGTTGTGATGCTGATTAAAACAATACCAAATATAATAATCAATATAGTTCTAAACAAATTTTCACCATTCAACTGAAGTGTTGACAGAGACAGCAATGTTTAACGAGTTTTCGCCTGGCAAAATTGAACCCGTGTACCGATGTTGTTGCGAAATATCTCCTTAGACTTGTGTTGTGATGCTGATTAAAACAATACCAAATATAATAATCAATATAGTTCTAAACAAATTTTCACCATTCAACTGAAGTGTTGACAGAGACAGCAATGTTTAACGAGTTTTCGCCTGGCAAAATTGAACCCGTGTACCGATGTTGTTGCGAAATATCTCCTTATACTTGTGTTGTGATGCTGATTAAAACAGTATCAAATATAATAATCAATATAGTTCTAAACAAATTTTCACCATTCAACTGAAGTGTCATCATGCTTCTTTGCATAGCAGAGACAGCAATGTTTAACGAGTTTTCGCCTGGCAAAATTGAACCCGTGTACCGATGTTGTTGCGAAATATCTCCTTAGACTTGTGTTGTGATGCTGATTAAAACAATACCAAATATAATAATCAATATAGTTCTAAACAAATTTTCACCATTCAACTGAAGTGTTGACAGAGACAGCAATGTTTAACGAGTTTTCGCCTGGCAAAATTGAACCCGTGTACCGATGTTGTTGCGAAATATCTCCTTAGACTTGTGTTGTGATGCTGATTAAAACAGTATCAAATATAATAATCAATATAGTTCTAAACAAATTTTCACCATTCAACTAAAGTGTTGACAGAGACAGCAATGTTTAACGAGTTTTCGCCTGGCAAAATTGAACCCGTGTACCGATGTTGTTGCGAAATATCTCCTTATACTTGTGTTGTGATGCTGATTAAAACAGTATCAAATATAATAATCAATATAGTTCTAAGCAAATTTTCACCATTCAACTCAAGTGTCATCATGCTTCTTTGCATAGCAGAGACAGCAATGTTTAACGAGTTTTCGCCTGGCAAAATTGAACCCGTGTACCGATGTTGTTGCGAAATATCTCCTTAGACTTGTGTTGTGATGCTGATTAAAACAATACCAAATATAATAATCAATATAGTTCTAAACAAAATTTCACCATTCAACTGAAGTGTTGACAGAGACAGCAATGTTTAACGAGTTTTCGCCTGGCAAAATTGAACCCGTGTACCGATGTTGTTGCGAAATATCTCCTTAGACTTGTGTTGTGATGCTGATTAAAACAGTATCAAATATAATAATCAATATAGTTCTAAGCAAATTTTCACCATTCAACTCAAGTGTCATCATGCTTCTTTGCATAGCAGAGACAGCAATGTTTAACGAGTTTTCGCCTGGCAAAATTGAACCCGTGTACCGATGTTGTTGCGAAATATCTCCTTAGACTTGTGTTGTGATGCTGATTAAAACAATACCAAATATAATAATCAATATAGTTCTAAACAAATTTTCACCATTCAACTGAAGTGTTGACAGAGACAGCAATGTTTAACGAGTTTTCGCCTGGCAAAATTGAACTCGTGTACCGATGTTGTTGCGAAACATCTCCTTATACTTGTGTTGTGATGCTGATTAAAACAGTATCAAATATAATAATCAATATAGTTCTAAACAAATTTTCACCATTCAACTGAAGTGTCATCATGCTTCTTTGCATAGCAGTGACAGCAATGTTTAACGAGTTTTCGCCTGGCAAAATTGAACCCGTGTACCGATGTTGTTGCGAAATATCTCCTTAGACTTGTGTTGTGATGCTGATTAAAACAGTATCAAATATAATAATCAATATAGTTCTAAACAAATTTTCACCATTCAACTGAAGTGTCATCATGCTTCTTTGCATAGCAGAGACAGCAATGTTTAACGAGTTTTCGCCTGGCAAAATTGAACCCGTGTACCGATGTAGTTGCGAAATATCTCCTTAGACTTGTGTTGTGATGCTGATTAAAACAATACCAAATATAATAATCAATATAGTTCTAAACAAATTTTCACCATTCAACTGAAGTGTTGACAGAGACAGCAATGTTTATCGAGTTTTCGCCTGGCAAAATTGAACCCGTGTACCGATGTTGTTGCGAAATATCTCCTTAGACTTGTGTTGTGATGCTGATTAAAACAGTATCAAAAATAATAATCAATATAGTTCTAAGCAAATTTTCACCATTCAACTCAAATGTCATCATGCTTCTTTGCATAGCAGAGACAGCAATGTTTAACGAGTTTTCGCCTGGCAAAATTGAACCCGTGTACCGATGTTGTTGCGAAATATCTCCTTAGACTTGTGTTGTGATGCTGATTAAAACAATACCAAATATAATAATCAATATAGTTCTAAACAAATTTTCACCATTCAACTGAAGTGTTGACAGAGACAGCAATGTTTAACGAGTTTTCGCCTGGCAAAATTGAACTCGTGTACCGATGTTGTTGCGAAACATCTCCTTAGACTTGTGTTGTGATGCTGATTAAAACAGTATCAAATATAATAATCAATATAGTTCTAAACAAATTTTCACCATTCAACTGAAGTGTCATCATGCTTCTTTGCATAGCAGAGACAGCAATGTTTAACGAGTTTTCGCCTGGCAAAATTGAACCCGTGTACCGATGTTGTTGGGAAATTCTTCCTAGACTTGTGTTGTGATGCTGATTAAAACAATACCAAATATAATAATCAATATAGTTCTAAACAAATTTTCACCATTCAACTGAAGTGTTGACAGAGACAGCAATGTTTAACGAGTTTTCGCCTGGCAAAATTGAACCTGTGTACCGATGTTGTTGCGAAATATCTCCTTATACTTGTGTTGTGATGCTCATGAAAACAGTATCAAATATAATAATCAATATAGTTCTAAACAAATTTTCACCATTCAACTGAAGTGTCATCATGCTTCTTTGCATAGCAGAGACAGCAATGTTTAACGAGTTTTCGCCTGGCAAAATTGAACCCGTGTACCTATGTTGTTGCGAAATATCTCCTTATACTTGTGTTGTGATGCTGATTAAAACAGTATCAAATATAATAATCAATATAGTTCTAAACAAATTTTCACCATTCAACTGAAGTGTCATCATGCTTCTTTGCATAGCAGAGACAGCAATGTTTAACGAGTTTTCGCCTGGCAAAATTGAACCCGTGTACCGATGTTGTTGCGAAATATCTCCTTATACTTGTGTTGTGATGCTGATTAAAACAGTATCAAATATAATAATCAATATAGTTCTAAACAAATTTTCACCATTCAACTGAAGTGTCATCATGCTTCTTTGCATAGCAGAGACAGCAATGTTTAACGAGTTTTCGCCTGGCAAAATTGAACCCGTGTACCTATGTTGTTGCGAAATATCTCCTTATACTTGTGTTGTGATGCTGATTAAAACAATACCAAATATAATAATCAATATAGTTCTAAACAAATTTTCACCATTCAACTGAAGTGTTGACAGAGACAGCAATGTTTAACGAGTTTTCACCTGGCAAAATTGAACCCGTGTACCGATGTTGTTGCGAAATATCTCCTTAGACTTGTGTTGTGATGCTGATTAAAACAGTATCAAATATAATAATCAATATAGTTCTAAACAAATTTTCACCATTCAACTGAAGTGTCATCATGCTTCTTTGCATAGCAGAGACAGCAATGTTTAACGAGTTTTCGCCTGGCAAAATTGAACCCGTGTACCGATGTAGTTGCGAAATATCTCCTTAGACTTGTGTTGTGATGCTGATTAAAACAGTATCAAATATAATAATCAATATAGTTCTAAACAAATTTTCACCATTCAACTGAAGTGTTGACAGAGACAGCAATGTTTAACGAGTTTTCGCCTGGCAAAATTGAACCCGTGTACCGATGTTGTTGCGAAATATCTCCTTATACTTGTGTTGTGATGCTGATTAAAACAGTATCAAATATAATAATCAATATAGTTCTAAACAAATTTTCACCATTCAACTGAAGTGTTGACAGAGACAGCAATGTTTAACGAGTTTTCGCCTGGCAAAATTGAACCCGTGTACCGATGTTGTTGCGAAATATCTCCTTAGACTTGTGTTGTGATGCTGATTAAAACAATACCAAATATAATAATCAATATAGTTCTAAACAAATTTTCACCATTCAACTGAAGTGTTGACAGAGACAGCAATGTTTAACGAGTTTTCGCCTGGCAAAATTGAACCCGTGTACCGATGTTGTTGCGAAATATCTCCTTAGACTTGTGTTGTGATGCTGATTAAAACAATACCAAATATAATAATCAATATAGTTCTAAACAAATTTTCACCATTCAACTGAAGTGTTGACAGAGACAGCAATGTTTAACGAGTTTTCGCCTGGCAAAATTGAACCCGTGTACCGATGTTGTTGCGAAATATCTCCTTATACTTGTGTTGTGATGCTGATTAAAACAGTATCAAATATAATAATCAATATAGTTCTAAACAAATTTTCACCATTCAACTGAAGTGTCATCATGCTTCTTTGCATAGCAGAGACAGCAATGTTTAACGAGTTTTCGCCTGGCAAAATTGAACCCGTGTACCGATGTTGTTGCGAAATATCTCCTTAGACTTGTGTTGTGATGCTGATTAAAACAATACCAAATATAATAATCAATATAGTTCTAAACAAATTTTCACCATTCAACTGAAGTGTTGACAGAGACAGCAATGTTTAACGAGTTTTCGCCTGGCAAAATTGAACCCGTGTACCGATGTTGTTGCGAAATATCTCCTTATACTTGTGTTGTGATGCTGATTAAAACAGTATCAAATATAATAATCAATATAGTTCTAAACAAATTTTCACCATTCAACTCAAGTGTCATCATGCTTCTTTGCATAGCAGAGACAGCAATGTTTAACGAGTTTTCACCTGGCAAAATTGAACCCGTGTACCGATGTTGTTGCGAAATATCTCCTTATACTTGTGTTGTGATGCTGATTAAAACAGTATCAAATATAATAATCAATATAGTTCTAAACAAATTTTCACCATTCAACTGAAGTGTTGACAGAGACAGCAATGTTTAACGAGTTTTCACCTGGCAAAATTGAACCCGTGTACCGATGTTGTTGCGAAATATCTCCTTATACTTGTGTTGTGATGCTGATTAAAACAGTATCAAATATAATAATCAATATAGTTCTAAACAAATTTTCACCATTCAACTGAAGTGTCATCATGCTTCTTTGCATAGCAGAGACAGCAATGTTTAACGAGTTTTCGCCTGGCAAAATTGAACCCGTGTACCGATGTTGTTGCGAAATATCTCCTTAGACTTGTGTTGTGATGCTGATTAAAACAATACCAAATATAATAATCAATATAGTTCTAAACAAATTTTCACCATTCAACTGAAGTGTTGACAGAGACAGCAATGTTTAACGAGTTTTCGCCTGGCAAAATTGAACCCGTGTACCGATGTTGTTGCGAAATATCTCCTTAGACTTGTGTTGTGATGCTGATTAAAACAATACCAAATATAATAATCAATATAGTTCTAAACAAATTTTCACCATTCAACTGAAGTGTTGACAGAGACAGCAATGTTTAACGAGTTTTCGCCTGGCAAAATTGAACCCGTGTACCGATGTTGTTGCGAAATATCTCCTTATACTTGTGTTGTGATGCTGATTAAAACAGTATCAAATATAATAATCAATATAGTTCTAAACAAATTTTCACCATTCAACTGAAGTGTCATCATGCTTCTTTGCATAGCAGAGACAGCAATGTTTAACGAGTTTTCGCCTGGCAAAATTGAACCCGTGTACCGATGTTGTTGCGAAATATCTCCTTAGACTTGTGTTGTGATGCTGATTAAAACAATACCAAATATAATAATCAATATAGTTCTAAACAAATTTTCACCATTCAACTGAAGTGTTGACAGAGACAGCAATGTTTAACGAGTTTTCGCCTGGCAAAATTGAACCCGTGTACCGATGTTGTTGCGAAATATCTCCTTATACTTGTGTTGTGATGCTGATTAAAACAGTATCAAATATAATAATCAATATAGTTCTAAACAAATTTTCACCATTCAACTCAAGTGTCATCATGCTTCTTTGCATAGCAGAGACAGCAATGTTTAACGAGTTTTCACCTGGCAAAATTGAACCCGTGTACCGATGTTGTTGCGAAATATCTCCTTATACTTGTGTTGTGATGCTGATTAAAACAGTATCAAATATAATAATCAATATAGTTCTAAACAAATTTTCACCATTCAACTGAAGTGTTGACAGAGACAGCAATGTTTAACGAGTTTTCACCTGGCAAAATTGAACCCGTGTACCGATGTTGTTGCGAAATATCTCCTTAGACTTGTGTTGTGATGCTGATTAAAACAATACCAAATATAATAATCAATATAGTTCTAAACAAATTTTCACCATTCAACTGAAGTGTTGACAGAGACAGCAATGTTTAACGAGTTTTCACCTGGCAAAATTGAACCCGTGTACCGATGTTGTTGCGAAATATCTCCTTAGACTTGTGTTGTGATGCTGATTAAAACAGTATCAAATATAATAATCAATATAGTTCTAAACAAATTTTCACCATTCAACTGAAGTGTCATCATGCTTCTTTGCATAGCAGAGACAGCAATGTTTAACGAGTTTTCGCCTGGCAAAATTGAACCCGTGTACCGATGTTGTTGCGAAATATCTCCTTATACTTGTGTTGTGATGCTGATTAAAACAGTATCAAATATAATAATCAATATAGTTCTAAACAAATTTTCACCATTCAACTGAAGTGTCATCATGCTTCTTTGCATAGCAGAGACAGCAATGTTTAACGAGTTTTCACCTGGCAAAATTGAACCCGTGTACCGATGTTGTTGCGAAATATCTCCTTAGACTTGTGTTGTGATGCTGATTAAAACAATACCAAATATAATAATCAATATAGTTCTAAACAAATTTTCACCATTCAACTGAAGTGTTGACAGAGACAGCAATGTTTAACGAGTTTTCGCCTGGCAAAATTGAACCCGTGTACCGATGTTGTTGCGAAATATCTCCTTAGACTTGTGTTGTGATGCTGATTAAAACAGTATCAAATATAATAATCAATATAGTTCTAAACAAATTTTCACCATTCAACTAAAGTGTTGACAGAGACAGCAATGTTTAACGAGTTTTCGCCTGGCAAAATTGAACCCGTGTACCGATGTTGTTGCGAAATATCTCCTTATACTTGTGTTGTGATGCTGATTAAAACAGTATCAAATATAATAATCAATATAGTTCTAAGCAAATTTTCACCATTCAACTCAAGTGTCATCATGCTTCTTTGCATAGCAGAGACAGCAATGTTTAACGAGTTTTCGCCTGGCAAAATTGAACCCGTGTACCGATGTTGTTGCGAAATATCTCCTTAGACTTGTGTTGTGATGCTGATTAAAACAATACCAAATATAATAATCAATATAGTTCTAAACAAAATTTCACCATTCAACTGAAGTGTTGACAGAGACAGCAATGTTTATCGAGTTTTCGCCTGGCAAAATTGAACCCGTGTACCGATGTTGTTGCGAAATATCTCCTTAGACTTGTGTTGTGATGCTGATTAAAACAGTATCAAATATAATAATCAATATAGTTCTAAGCAAATTTTCACCATTCAACTCAAGTGTCATCATGCTTCTTTGCATAGCAGAGACAGCAATGTTTAACGAGTTTTCGCCTGGCAAAATTGAACCCGTGTACCGATGTTGTTGCGAAATATCTCCTTAGACTTGTGTTGTGATGCTGATTAAAACAATACCAAATATAATAATCAATATAGTTCTAAACAAATTTTCACCATTCAACTGAAGTGTTGACAGAGACAGCAATGTTTAACGAGTTTTCGCCTGGCAAAATTGAACTCGTGTACCGATGTTGTTGCGAAACATCTCCTTATACTTGTGTTGTGATGCTGATTAAAACAGTATCAAATATAATAATCAATATAGTTCTAAACAAATTTTCACCATTCAACTGAAGTGTCATCATGCTTCTTTGCATAGCAGTGACAGCAATGTTTAACGAGTTTTCGCCTGGCAAAATTGAACCCGTGTACCGATGTTGTTGCGAAATATCTCCTTAGACTTGTGTTGTGATGCTGATTAAAACAGTATCAAATATAATAATCAATATAGTTCTAAACAAATTTTCACCATTCAACTGAAGTGTCATCATGCTTCTTTGCATAGCAGAGACAGCAATGTTTAACGAGTTTTCGCCTGGCAAAATTGAACCCGTGTACCGATGTAGTTGCGAAATATCTCCTTAGACTTGTGTTGTGATGCTGATTAAAACAATACCAAATATAATAATCAATATAGTTCTAAACAAATTTTCACCATTCAACTGAAGTGTTGACAGAGACAGCAATGTTTATCGAGTTTTCGCCTGGCAAAATTGAACCCGTGTACCGATGTTGTTGCGAAATATCTCCTTAGACTTGTGTTGTGATGCTGATTAAAACAGTATCAAAAATAATAATCAATATAGTTCTAAGCAAATTTTCACCATTCAACTCAAATGTCATCATGCTTCTTTGCATAGCAGAGACAGCAATGTTTAACGAGTTTTCGCCTGGCAAAATTGAACCCGTGTACCGATGTTGTTGCGAAATATCTCCTTAGACTTGTGTTGTGATGCTGATTAAAACAATACCAAATATAATAATCAATATAGTTCTAAACAAATTTTCACCATTCAACTGAAGTGTTGACAGAGACAGCAATGTTTAACGAGTTTTCGCCTGGCAAAATTGAACTCGTGTACCGATGTTGTTGCGAAACATCTCCTTAGACTTGTGTTGTGATGCTGATTATACAGTATCAAATATAATAATCAATATAGTTCTAAACAAATTTTCACCATTCAACTGAAGTGTCATCATGCTTCTTTGCATAGCAGAGACAGCAATGTTTAACGAGTTTTCGCCTGGCAAAATTGAACCCGTGTACCGATGTTGTTGGGAAATTCTTCCTAGTCTTGTGTTGTGATGCTGATTAAAACAATACCAAATATAATAATCAATATAGTTCTAAACAAATTTTCACCATTCAACTGAAGTGTTGACAGAGACAGCAATGTTTAACGAGTTTTCGCCTGGCAAAATTGAACCCGTGTACCGATGTTGTTGCGAAATATCTCCTTATACTTGTGTTGTGATGCTCATGAAAACAGTATCAAATATAATAATCAATATAGTTCTAAACAAATTTTCACCATTCAACTGAAGTGTCATCATGCTTCTTTGCATAGCAGAGACAGCAATGTTTAACGAGTTTTCGCCTGGCAAAATTGAACCCGTGTACCTATGTTGTTGCGAAATATCTCCTTATACTTGTGTTGTGATGCTGATTAAAACAGTATCAAATATAATAATCAATATAGTTCTAAACAAATTTTCACCATTCAACTGAAGTGTCATCATGCTTCTTTGCATAGCAGAGACAGCAATGTTTAACGAGTTTTCGCCTGGCAAAATTGAACCCGTGTACCGATGTTGTTGCGAAATATCTCCTTATACTTGTGTTGTGATGCTGATTAAAACAGTATCAAATATAATAATCAATATAGTTCTAAACAAATTTTCACCATTCAACTGAAGTGTCATCATGCTTCTTTGCATAGCAGAGACAGCAATGTTTAACGAGTTTTCGCCTGGCAAAATTGAACCCGTGTACCTATGTTGTTGCGAAATATCTCCTTATACTTGTGTTGTGATGCTGATTAAAACAATACCAAATATAATAATCAATATAGTTCTAAACAAATTTTCACCATTCAACTGAAGTGTTGACAGAGACAGCAATGTTTAACGAGTTTTCACCTGGCAAAATTGAACCCGTGTACCGATGTTGTTGCGAAATATCTCCTTAGACTTGTGTTGTGATGCTGATTAAAACAGTATCAAATATAATAATCAATATAGTTCTAAACAAATTTTCACCATTCAACTGAAGTGTCATCATGCTTCTTTGCATAGCAGAGACAGCAATGTTTAACGAGTTTTCGCCTGGCAAAATTGAACCCGTGTACCGATGTAGTTGCGAAATATCTCCTTAGACTTGTGTTGTGATGCTGATTAAAACAGTATCAAATATAATAATCAATATAGTTCTAAACAAATTTTCACCATTCAACTGAAGTGTTGACAGAGACAGCAATGTTTAACGAGTTTTCGCCTGGCAAAATTGAACCCGTGTACCGATGTTGTTGCGAAATATCTCCTTATACTTGTGTTGTGATGCTGATTAAAACAGTATCAAATATAATAATCAATATAGTTCTAAACAAATTTTCACCATTCAACTGAAGTGTCATCATGCTTCTTTGCATAGCAGAGACAGCAATGTTTAACGAGTTTTCGCCTGGCAAAATTGAACCCGTGTACCGATGTTGTTGCGAAATATCTCCTTAGACTTGTGTTGTGATGCTGATTAAAACAATACCAAATATAATAATCAATATAGTTCTAAACAAATTTTCACCATTCAACTGAAGTGTTGACAGAGACAGCAATGTTTAACGAGTTTTCGCCTGGCAAAATTGAACCCGTGTACCGATGTTGTTGCGAAATATCTCCTTAGACTTGTGTTGTGATGCTGATTAAAACAATACCAAATATAATAATCAATATAGTTCTAAACAAATTTTCACCATTCAACTGAAGTGTTGACAGAGACAGCAATGTTTAACGAGTTTTCGCCTGGCAAAATTGAACCCGTGTACCGATGTTGTTGCGAAATATCTCCTTATACTTGTGTTGTGATGCTGATTAAAACAGTATCAAATATAATAATCAATATAGTTCTAAACAAATTTTCACCATTCAACTGAAGTGTCATCATGCTTCTTTGCATAGCAGAGACAGCAATGTTTAACGAGTTTTCGCCTGGCAAAATTGAACCCGTGTACCGATGTTGTTGCGAAATATCTCCTTAGACTTGTGTTGTGATGCTGATTAAAACAATACCAAATATAATAATCAATATAGTTCTAAACAAATTTTCACCATTCAACTGAAGTGTTGACAGAGACAGCAATGTTTAACGAGTTTTCGCCTGGCAAAATTGAACCCGTGTACCGATGTTGTTGCGAAATATCTCCTTATACTTGTGTTGTGATGCTGATTAAAACAGTATCAAATATAATAATCAATATAGTTCTAAACAAATTTTCACCATTCAACTCAAGTGTCATCATGCTTCTTTGCATAGCAGAGACAGCAATGTTTAACGAGTTTTCACCTGGCAAAATTGAACCCGTGTACCGATGTTGTTGCGAAATATCTCCTTATACTTGTGTTGTGATGCTGATTAAAACAGTATCAAATATAATAATCAATATAGTTCTAAACAAATTTTCACCATTCAACTGAAGTGTTGACAGAGACAGCAATGTTTAACGAGTTTTCACCTGGCAAAATTGAACCCGTGTACCGATGTTGTTGCGAAATATCTCCTTAGACTTGTGTTGTGATGCTGATTAAAACAATACCAAATATAATAATCAATATAGTTCTAAACAAATTTTCACCATTCAACTGAAGTGTTGACAGAGACAGCAATGTTTAACGAGTTTTCACCTGGCAAAATTGAACCCGTGTACCGATGTTGTTGCGAAATATCTCCTTAGACTTGTGTTGTGATGCTGATTAAAACAGTATCAAATATAATAATCAATATAGTTCTAAACAAATTTTCACCATTCAACTGAAGTGTTGACAGAGACAACAATGTTTAACGAGTTTTCGCCTGGCAAAATTGAACCCGTGTACCGATGTTGTTGCGAAATATCTCCTTATACTTGTGTTGTGATGCTGATTAAAACAGTATCAAATATAATAATCAATATAGTTCTAAACAAATTTTCACCATTCAACTGAAGTGTTGACAGAGACAGCAATGTTTAACGAGTTTTCGCCTGGCAAAATTGAACCCGTGTACCGATGTTGTTGCGAAATATCTCCTTATACTTGTGTTGTGATGCTGATTAAAACAATACCAAATATAATAATCAATATTGTTCTAAACAAATTTTCACCATTCAACTGAAGTGTTGACAGAGACAGCAATGTTTAACGAGTTTTCGCCTGGCAAAATTGAACCCGTGTACCGATGTTGTTGCGAAATATCTCCTTAGACTTGTGTTGTGATGCTGATTAAAACAATACCAAATATAATAATCAATATAGTTCTAAACAAATTTTCACCATTCAACTGAAGTGTTGACAGAAACAGCAATGTTTAACGAGTTTTCGCCTGGCAAAATTGAACCCGTGTACCGATGTTGTTGCGAAATATCTCCTTAGACTTGTGTTGTGATGCTGATTAAAACAGTATCAAATATAATAATCAATATAGTTCTAAACAAATTTTCACCATTCAACTAAAGTGTTGACAGAGACAGCAATGTTTAACGAGTTTTCGCCTGGCAAAATTGAACCCGTGTACCGATGTTGTTGCGAAATATCTCCTTATACTTGTGTTGTGATGCTGATTAAAACAGTATCAAATATAATAATCAATATAGTTCTAAACAAATTTTCACCATTCAACTGAAGTGTCATCATGCTTCTTTGCATAGCAGAGACAGCAATGTTTAACGAGTTTTCACCTGGCAAAATTGAACCCGTGTACCGATGTTGTTGCGAAATATCTCCTTAGACTTGTGTTGTGATGCTGATTAAAACAATACCAAATATAATAATCAATATAGTTCTAAACATATTTTCACCATTCAACTGAAGTGTTGACAGAAACAGCAATGTTTAACGAGTTTTCGCCTGGCAAAATTGAACCCGTGTACCGATGTTGTTGCGAAATATCTCCTTAGACTTGTGTTGTGATGCTGATTAAAACAGTATCAAATATAATAATCAATATAGTTCTAAACAAATTTTCACCATTCAACTAAAGTGTTGACAGAGACAGCAATGTTTAACGAGTTTTCGCCTGGCAAAATTGAACCCGTGTACCGATGTTGTTGCGAAATATCTCCTTAGACTTGTGTTGTGATGCTGATTAAAACAATACCAAATATAATAATCAATATAGTTCTAAGCAAATTTTCACCATTCAACTCAAGTGTCATCATGCTTCTTTGCATAGCAGAGACAGCAATGTTTAACGAGTTTTCGCCTGGCAAAATTGAACTCGTGTACCGATGTTGTTGCGAAATATCTCCTTAGACTTGTGTTGTGATGCTGATTAAAACAGTATCAAATATAATAATCAATATAGTTCTAAACAAATTTTCACCATTCAACTGAAGTGTCATCATGCTTCTTTGCATAGCAGAGACAGCAATGTTTAACGAGTTTTCGCCTGGCAAAATTGAACCCGTGTACCGATGTTGTTGCGAAATATCTCCTTATACTTGTGTTGTGATGCTGATTAAAACAGTATCAAATATAATAATCAATATAGTTCTAAACAAATTTTCACCATTCAACTGAAGTGTCATCATGCTTCTTTGCATAGCAGAGACAGCAATGTTTAACGAGTTTTCGCCTGGTAAAATTGAACCCGTGTACCGATGTAGTTGCGAAATATCTCCTTAGACTTGTGTTGTGATGCTGATTAAAACAATACCAAATATAATAATCAATATAGTTCTAAACAAATTTTCACCATTCAACTGAAGTGTTGACCGAGACAGCAATGTTTATCGAGTTTTCGCCTGGCAAAATTGAACCCGTGTACCGATGTTGTTGCGAAATATCTCCTTAGACTTGTGTTGTGATGCTGATTAAAACAATACCAAATATAATAATCAATATAGTTCTAAGCAAATTTTCACCATTCAACTCAAGTGTCATCATGCTTCTTTGCATAGCAGAGACAGCAATGTTTAACGAGTTTTCGCCTGGCAAAATTGAACCCGTGTACCGATGTTGTTGCGAAATATCTCCTTAGACTTGTGTTGTGATGCTGATTAAAACAATACCAAATATAATAATCAATATAGTTCTAAACAAATTTTCACCATTCAACTGAAGTGTTGACAGAGACAGCAATGTTTAACGAGTTTTCGCCTGGCAAAATTGAACTCGTGTACCGATGTTGTTGCGAAACATCTCCTTAGACTTGTGTTGTGATGCTGATTAAAACAGTATCAAATATAATAATCAATATAGTTCTAAACAAATTTTCACCATTCAACTGAAGTGTCATCATGCTTCTTTGCATAGCAGAGACAGCAATGTTTAACGAGTTTTCGCCTGGCAAAATTGAACCCGTGTACCGATGTTGTTGCGAAATATCTCCTTAGACTTGTGTTGTGATGTTGATTAAAACAGTATCAAATATAATAATCAATATAGTTCTAAACAAATTTTCACCATTCAACTGAAGTGTCATCATGCTTCTTTGCATAGCAGAGACAGCAATGTTTAACGAGTTTTCGCCTGGCAAAATTGAACCCGTGTACCGATGTTGTTGCGAAATATCTCCTTATACTTGTGTTGTGATGCTCATGAAAACAGTATCAAATATAATAATCAATATAGTTCTAAACAAATTTTCACCATTCAACTGAAGTGTCATCATGCTTCTTTGCATAGCAGAGACAGCAATGTTTAACGAGTTTTCGCCTGGCAAAATTGAACCCGTGTACCTATGTTGTTGCGAAATATCTCCTTATACTTGTGTTGTGATGCTGATTAAAACAGTATCAAATATAATAATCAATATAGTTCTAAACAAATTTTCACCATTCAACTGAAGTGTCATCATGCTTCTTTGCATAGCAGAGACAGCAATGTTTAACGAGTTTTCGCCTGGCAAAATTGAACCCGTGTACCGATGTTGTTGCGAAATATCTCCTTATACTTGTGTTGTGATGCTGATTAAAACAGTATCAAATATAATAATCAATATAGTTCTAAACAAATTTTCACCATTCAACTCAAGTGTCATCATGCTTCTTTGCATAGCAGAGACAGCAATGTTTAACGAGTTTTCGCCTGGCAAAATTGAACCCGTGTACCGATGTAGTTGCGAAATATCTCCTTAGACTTGTGTTGTGATGCTGATTAAAACAGTATCAAATATAATAATCAATATAGTTCTAAACAAATTTTCACCATTCAACTGAAGTGTTGACAGAGACAGCAATGTTTAACGAGTTTTCGCCTGGCAAAATTGAACCCGTGTACCGATGTTGTTGCGAAATATCTCCTTATACTTGTGTTGTGATGCTGATTAAAACAGTATCAAATATAATAATCAATATAGTTCTAAACAAATTTTCACCATTCAACTCAAGTGTCATCATGCTTCTTTGCATAGCAGAGACAGCAATGTTTAACGAGTTTTCGCCTGGCAAAATTGAACTCGTGTACCGATGTTGTTGCGAAATATCTCCTTAGACTTGTGTTGTGATGCTGATTAAAACAATACCAAATATAATAATCAATATAGTTCTAAACAAATTTTCACCATTCAACTGAAGTGTTGACAGAGACAGCAATGTTTAACGAGTTTTCGCCTGGCAAAATTGAACCCGTGTACCGATGTTGTTGCGAAATATCTCCTTATACTTGTGTTGTGATGCTGATTAAAACAGTATCAAATATAATAATCAATATAGTTCTAAACAAATTTTCACCATTCAACTGAAGTGTCATCATGCTTCTTTGCATAGCAGAGACAGCAATGTTTAACGAGTTTTCACCTGGCAAAATTGAACCCGTGTACCGATGTTGTTGCGAAATATCTCCTTAGACTTGTGTTGTGATGCTGATTAAAACAATACCAAATATAATAATCAATATAGTTCTAAACAAATTTTCACCATTCAACTGAAGTGTTGACAGAGACAGCAATGTTTAACGAGTTTTCGCCTGGCAAAATTGAACCCGTGTACCGATGTTGTTGCGAAATATCTCCTTAGACTTGTGTTGTGATGCTGATTAAAACAGTATCAAATATAATAATCAATATAGTTCTAAACAAATTTTCACCATTCAACTGAAGTGTTGACAGAGACAGCAATGTTTAACGAGTTTTCGCCTGGCAAAATTGAACCCGTGTACCGATGTTGTTGCGAAATATCTCCTTAGACTTGTGTTGTGATGCTGATTAAAACAATACCAAATATAATAATCAATATAGTTCTAAGCAAATTTTCACCATTCAACTCAAGTGTCATCATGCTTCTTTGCATAGCAGAGACAGCAATGTTTAACGAGTTTTCGCCTGGCAAAATTGAACTCGTGTACCGATGTTGTTGCGAAATATCTCCTTATACTTGTGTTGTGGTGCTGATTAAAACAGTATCAAATATAATAATCAATATTGTTCTAAACAAATTTTCACCATTCAACTGAAGTGTCATCATGCTTCTTTGCATAGCAGAGACAGCAATGTTTAACGAGTTTTCGCCTGGAAAAATTGAACCCGTGTACCGATGTAGTTGCGAAATATCTCCTTATACTTGTGTTGTGATGCTGATTAAAACAGTATCAAATATAATAATCAATATAGTTCTAAACAAATTTTCACCATTCAACTGAAGTGTCATCATGCTTCTTTGCATAGCAGAGACAGCAATGTTTAACGAGTTTTCGCCTGGCAAAATTGAACCCGTGTACCGATGTTGTTGCGAAATATCTCCTTAGACTTGTGTTGTGATGCTGATTAAAACAGTATCAAATATAATAATCAATATAGTTCTAAACAAATTTTCACCATTCAACTGAAGTGTCATCATGCTTCTTTGCATAGCAGAGACAGCAATGTTTAACGAGTTTTCGCCTGGAAAAATTGAACCCGTGTACCGATGTAGTTGCAAAATATCTCCTTAGACTTGTGTTGTGATGCTGATTAAAACAATACCAAATATAATAATCAATATAGTTCTAAGCAAATTTTCACCATTCAACTGAAGTGTCATCATGCTTCTTTGCATAGCAGAGACAGCAATGTTTAACGAGTTTTCGCCTGGCAAAATTGAACCCGTGTATCGATGTTGTTGCGAAATATCTCCTTAGACTTGTGTTGTGATGCTGATTAAAACAGTATCAAATATAATAATCAATATAGTTCTAAACAAATTTTCACCATTCAACTGAAGTGTCATCATGCTTCTTTGCATAGCAGAGACAGCAATGTTTAACGAGTTTTCGCCTGGAAAAATTGAACCCGTGTACCGATGTAGTTGCGAAATATCTCTTTAGACTTGTGTTGTGATGCTGATTAAAACAGTATCAAATATAATAATCAATATAGTTCTAAACAAATTTTCACCATTCAACTGAAGTGTCATCATGCTTCTTTGCATAGCAGAGACAGCAATGTTTAACGAGTTTTCGCCTGGCAAAATTGAACCCGTGTACCGATGTTGTTGCGAAATATCTCCTTAGACTTGTGTTGTGATGCTGATTAAAACAGTATCAAATATAATAATCAATATAGTTCTAAACAAATTTTCACCATTCAACTGAAGTGTCATCATGCTTCTTTGCATAGCAGAGACAGCAATGTTTAACGAGTTTTCGCCTGGAAAAATTGAACCCGTGTACCGATGTAGTTGCAAAATATCTCCTTAGACTTGTGTTGTGATGCTGATTAAAACAGTATCAAATATAATAATCAATATAGTTCTAAACAAATTTTCACCATTCAACTGAAGTGTTGACAGAGACAGCAATGTTTAACGAGTTTTCGCCTGGCAAAATTGAACCCGTGTACCGATGTTGTTGCGAAATATCTCCTTAGACTTGTGTTGTGATGCTGATTAAAACAATACCAAATATAATAATCAATATAGTTCTAAACAAATTTTCACCATTCAACTGAAGTGTCATCATGCTTCTTTGCATAGCAGAGACAGCAATGTTTAACGAGTTTTCGCCTGGCAAAATTGAACCCGTGTACCGATGTTGTTGCGAAATATCTCCTTAGACTTGTGTTGTGATGCTGATTAAAACAGTATCAAATATAATAATCAATATAGTTCTAAACAAATTTTCACCATTCAACTGAAGTGTCATCATGCTTCTTTGCATAGCAGAGACAGCAATGTTTAACGAGTTTTCACCTGGCAAAATTGAACCCGTGTACCGATGTTGTTGCGAAATATCTCCTTAGACTTGTGTTGTGATGCTGATTAAAACAATACCAAATATAATAATCAATATAGTTCTAAACAAATTTTCACCATTCAACTGAAGTGTTGACAGATACAGCAATGTTTAACGAGTTTTCGCCTGGCAAAATTGAACCCGTGTACCGATGTAGTTGCGAAATATCTCCTTAGACTTGTGTTGTGATGCTGATTAAAACAGTATCAAATATAATAATCAATATAGTTCTAAACAAATTTTCACCATTCAACTAAAGTGTTGACAGAGACAGCAATGTTTAACGAGTTTTCGCCTGGCAAAATTGAACCCGTGTACCGATGTTGTTGCGAAATATCTCCTTAGACTTGTGTTGTGATGCTGATTAAAACAATACCAAATATAATAATCAATATAGTTCTAAGCAAATTTTCACCATTCAACTCAAGTGTCATCATGCTTCTTTGCATAGCAGAAACAGCAATGTTTAACGAGTTTTCGCCTGGCAAAATTGAACTCGTGTATCGATGTTGTTGCGAAATATCTCCTTAGACTTGTGTTGTGATGCTGATTAAAACAGTATCAAATATAATAATCAATATAGTTCTAAACAAATTTTCACCATTCAACTGAAGTGTCATCATGCTTCTTTGCATAGCAGAGACAGCAATGTTTAACGAGTTTTCGCCTGGCAAAATTGAACCCGTGTACCAATGTTGTTGCGAAATATCTCCTTATACTTGTGTTGTGATGCTGATTAAAACAGTATCAAATATAATAATCAATATAGTTCTAAACAAATTTTCACCATTCAACTGAAGTGTCATCATGCTTCTTTGCATAGCAGAGACAGCAATGTTTAACGAGTTTTCGCCTGGAAAAATTGAACCCGTGTACCGATGTAGTTGCGAAATATCTCCTTAGACTTGTGTTGTGATGCTGATTAAAACAGTATCAAATATAATAATCAATATAGTTCTAAACAAATTTTCACCATTCAACTGAAGTGTTGACAGAGACAGCAATGTTTAACGAGTTTTCACCTGGCAAAATTGAACCCGTGTACCGATGTTGTTGCGAAATATCTCCTTAGACTTGTGTTGTGATGCTGATTAAAACAGTATCAAATATAATAATCAATATAGTTCTAAACAAATTTTCACCATTCAACTGAAGTGTCATCATGCTTCTTTGCATAGCAGAGACAGCAATGTTTAACGAGTTTTCGCCTGGCAAAATTGAACCCGTGTACCGATGTTGTTGCAAAATATCTCCTTATACTTGTGTTGTGATGCTGATTAAAACAGTATCAAATATAATAATCAATATAGTTCTAAACAAATTTTCACCATTCAACTGAAGTGTCATCATGCTTCTTTGCATAGCAGAGACAGCAATGTTTAACGAGTTTTCACCTGGCAAAATTGAACCCGTGTACCGATGTTGTTGCGAAATATCTCCTTAGACTTGTGTTGTGATGCTGATTAAAACAATACCAAATATAATAATCAATATAGTTCTAAACAAATTTTCACCATTCAACTGAAGTGTTGACAGAGACAGCAATGTTTAACGAGTTTTCGCCTGGCAAAATTGAACCCGTGTACCGATGTTGTTGCGAAATATCTCCTTAGACTTGTGTTGTGATGCTGATTAAAACAGTATCAAATATAATAATCAATATAGTTCTAAACAAATTTTCACCATTCAACTAAAGTGTTGACAGAGACAGCAATGTTTAACGAGTTTTCGCCTGGCAAAATTGAACCCGTGTACCGATGTTGTTGCGAAATATCTCCTTAGACTTGTGTTGTGATGCTGATTAAAACAATACCAAATATAATAATCAATATAGTTCTAAGCAAATTTTCACCATTCAACTCAAGTGTCATCATGCTTCTTTGCATAGCAGAGACAGCAATGTTTAACGAGTTTTCGCCTGGCAAAATTGAACCCGTGTACCGATGTTGTTGCGAAATATCTCCTTAGACTTGTGTTGTGATGCTGATTAAAACAGTATCAAATATAATAATCAATATAGTTCTAAACAAATTTTCACCATTCAACTGAAGTGTCATCATGCTTCTTTGCATAGCAGAGACAGCAATGTTTAACGAGTTTTCGCCTGGCAAAATTGAACCCGTGTACCGATGTTGTTGCGAAATATCTCCTTATACTTGTATTGTGATGCTGATTAAAACAGTATCAAATATAATAATCAATATAGTTCTAAACAAATTTTCACCATTCAACTGAAGTGTCATCATGCTTCTTTGCATAGCAGAGACAGCAATGTTTAACGAGTTTTCGCCTGGAAAAATTGAACCCGTGTACCGATGTAGTTGCGAAATATCTCCTTAGACTTGTGTTGTGATGCTGATTAAAACAGTATCAAATATAATAATCAATGTAGTTCTAAACAAATTTTCACCATTCAACTGAAGTGTCATCATGCTTCTTTGCATAGCAGAGACAGCAATGTTTAACGAGTTTTCGCCTGGCAAAATTGAACCCGTGTACCGATGTTGTTGCGAAATATCTCCTTAGACTTGTGTTGTGATGCTGATTAAAACAGTATCAAATATAATAATCAACATAGTTCTAAACAAATTTTCACCATTCAACTGAAGTGTCATCATGCTTCTTTGCATAGCAGAGACAGCAATGTTTAACGAGTTTTCGCCTGGAAAAATTGAACCCGTGTACCGATGTAGTTGCGAAATATCTCCTTAGACTTGTGTTGTGATGCTGATTAAAACATTATCAAATATAATAATCAATATAGTTCTAAACAAATTTTCACCATTCAACTGAAGTGTCATCATGCTTCTTTGCATAGCAGAGACAGCAATGTTTAACGAGTTTTCGCCTGGCAAAATTGAACCCGTGTACCGATGTTGTTGCGAAATATCTCCTTAGACTTGTGTTGTGATGCTGATTAAAACAGTATCAAATATAATAATCAATATAGTTCTAAACAAATTTTCACCATTCAACTGAAGTGTTGACAGAGACAGCAATGTTTAACGAGTTTTCGCCTGGCAAAATTGAACCCGTGTACCGATGTTGTTGCGAAATATCTCCTTAGACTTGTGTTGTGATGCTGATTAAAACAATACCAAATATAATAATCAATATAGTTCTAAACAAATTTTCACCATTCAACTGAAGTGTCATCATGCTTCTTTGCATAGCAGAGACAGCAATGTTTAACGAGTTTTCGCCTGGCAAAATTGAACCCGTGTACCGATGTTGTTGCGAAATATCTCCTTATACTTGTGTTGTGATGCTGATTAAAACAGTATCAAATATAATAATCAATATAGTTCTAAACAAATTTTCACCATTCAACTGAAGTGTCATCATGCTTCTTTGCATAGCAGAGACAGCAATGTTTAACGAGTTTTCACCTGGCAAAATTGAACCCGTGTACCGATGTTGTTGCGAAATATCTCCTTAGACTTGTGTTGTGATGCTGATTAAAACAATACCAAATATAATAATCAATATAGTTCTAAACAAATTTTCACCATTCAACTGAAGTGTTGACAGAGACAGCAATGTTTAACGAGTTTTCGCCTGGCAAAATTGAACCCGTGTACCGATGTTGTTGCGAAATATCTCCTTAGACTTGTGTTGTGATGCTGATTAAAACAGTATCAAATATAATAATCAATATAGTTCTAAACAAAATTTCACCATTCAACTAAAGTGTTGACAGAGACAGCAATGTTTAACGAGTTTTCGCCTGGCAAAATTGAACCCGTGTACCGATGTTGTTGCGAAATATCTCCTTATACTTGTGTTGTGATGCTGATTAAAACAGTATCAAATATAATAATCAATATAGTTCTAAACAAATTTTCACCATTCAACTGAAGTGTCATCATGCTTCTTTGCATAGCAGAGACAGCAATGTTTAACGAGTTTTCGCCTGGAAAAATTGAACCCGTGTACCGATGTAGTTGCGAAATATCTCCTTAGACTTGTGTTGTGATGCTGATTAAAACAGTATCAAATATAATAATCAATATAGTTCTAAACAAATTTTCACCATTCAACTGAAGTGTCATCATGCTTCTTTGCATAGCAGAGACAGCAATGTTTAACGAGTTTTCGCCTGGCAAAATTGAACCCGTGTACCGATGTTGTTGCGAAATATCTCCTTAGACTTGTGTTGTGATGCTGATTAAAACAGTATCAAATATAATAATCAATATAGTTCTAAACAAATTTTCACCATTCAACTGAAGTGTCATCATGCTTCTTTGCATAGCAGAGACAGCAATGTTTAACGAGTTTTCACCTGGCAAAATTGAACCCGTGTACCGATGTTGTTGCGAAATATCTCCTTAGACTTGTGTTGTGATGCTGATTAAAACAATACCAAATATAATAATCAATATAGTTCTAAACAAATTTTCACCATTCAACTGAAGTGTTGACAGATACAGCAATGTTTAACGAGTTTTCGCCTGGCAAAATTGAACCCGTGTACCGATGTAGTTGCGAAATATCTCCTTAGACTTGTGTTGTGATGCTGATTAAAACAGTATCAAATATAATAATCAATATAGTTCTAAACAAATTTTCACCATTCAACTAAAGTGTTGACAGAGACAGCAATGTTTAACGAGTTTTCGCCTGGCAAAATTGAACCCGTGTACCGATGTTGTTGCGAAATATCTCCTTAGACTTGTGTTGTGATGCTGATTAAAACAATACCAAATATAATAATCAATATAGTTCTAAGCAAATTTTCACCATTCAACTCAAGTGTCATCATGCTTCTTTGCATAGCAGAAACAGCAATGTTTAACGAGTTTTCGCCTGGCAAAATTGAACTCGTGTATCGATGTTGTTGCGAAATATCTCCTTAGACTTGTGTTGTGATGCTGATTAAAACAGTATCAAATATAATAATCAATATAGTTCTAAACAAATTTTCACCATTCAACTGAAGTGTCATCATGCTTCTTTGCATAGCAGAGACAGCAATGTTTAACGAGTTTTCGCCTGGCAAAATTGAACCCGTGTACCAATGTTGTTGCGAAATATCTCCTTATACTTGTGTTGTGATGCTGATTAAAACAGTATCAAATATAATAATCAATATAGTTCTAAACAAATTTTCACCATTCAACTGAAGTGTCATCATGCTTCTTTGCATAGCAGAGACAGCAATGTTTAACGAGTTTTCGCCTGGAAAAATTGAACCCGTGTACCGATGTAGTTGCGAAATATCTCCTTAGACTTGTGTTGTGATGCTGATTAAAACAGTATCAAATATAATAATCAATATAGTTCTAAACAAATTTTCACCATTCAACTGAAGTGTTGACAGAGACAGCAATGTTTAACGAGTTTTCACCTGGCAAAATTGAACCCGTGTACCGATGTTGTTGCGAAATATCTCCTTAGACTTGTGTTGTGATGCTGATTAAAACAGTATCAAATATAATAATCAATATAGTTCTAAACAAATTTTCACCATTCAACTGAAGTGTCATCATGCTTCTTTGCATAGCAGAGACAGCAATGTTTAACGTGTTTTCGCCTGGCAAAATTGAACCCGTGTACCGATGTTGTTGCAAAATATCTCCTTATACTTGTGTTGTGATGCTGATTAAAACAGTATCAAATATAATAATCAATATAGTTCTAAACAAATTTTCACCATTCAACTGAAGTGTCATCATGCTTCTTTGCATAGCAGAGACAGCAATGTTTAACGAGTTTTCACCTGGCAAAATTGAACCCGTGTACCGATGTTGTTGCGAAATATCTCCTTAGACTTGTGTTGTGATGCTGATTAAAACAATTCCAAATATAATAATCAATATAGTTCTAAACAAATTTTCACCATTCAACTGAAGTGTTGACAGAGACAGCAATGTTTAACGAGTTTTCGCCTGGCAAAATTGAACCCGTGTACCGATGTTGTTGCGAAATATCTCCTTAGACTTGTGTTGTGATGCTGATTAAAACAGTATCAAATATAATAATCAATATAGTTCTAAACAAATTTTCACCATTCAACTAAAGTGTTGACAGAGACAGCAATGTTTAACGAGTTTTCGCCTGGCAAAATTGAACCCGTGTACCGATGTTGTTGCGAAATATCTCCTTAGACTTGTGTTGTGATGCTGATTAAAACAATACCAAATATAATAATCAATATAGTTCTAAGCAAATTTTCACCATTCAACTCAAGTGTCATCATGCTTCTTTGCATAGCAGAGACAGCAATGTTTAACGAGTTTTCGCCTGGCAAAATTGAACCCGTGTACCGATGTTGTTGCGAAATATCTCCTTAGACTTGTGTTGTGATGCTGATTAAAACAGTATCAAATATAATAATCAATATAGTTCTAAACAAATTTTCACCATTCAACTGAAGTGTCATCATGCTTCTTTGCATAGCAGAGACAGCAATGTTTAACGAGTTTTCGCCTGGCAAAATTGAACCCGTGTACCGATGTTGTTGCGAAATATCTCCTTATACTTGTATTGTGATGCTGATTAAAACAGTATCAAATATAATAATCAATATAGTTCTAAACAAATTTTCACCATTCAACTGAAGTGTCATCATGCTTCTTTGCATAGCAGAGACAGCAATGTTTAACGAGTTTTCGCCTGGAAAAATTGAACCCGTGTACCGATGTAGTTGCGAAATATCTCCTTAGACTTGTGTTGTGATGCTGATTAAAACAGTATCAAATATAATAATCAATGTAGTTCTAAACAAATTTTCACCATTCAACTGAAGTGTCATCATGCTTCTTTGCATAGCAGAGACAGCAATGTTTAACGAGTTTTCGCCTGGCAAAATTGAACCCGTGTACCGATGTTGTTGCGAAATATCTCCTTAGACTTGTGTTGTGATGCTGATTAAAACAGTATCAAATATAATAATCAACATAGTTCTAAACAAATTTTCACCATTCAACTGAAGTGTCATCATGCTTCTTTGCATAGCAGAGACAGCAATGTTTAACGAGTTTTCGCCTGGAAAAATTGAACCCGTGTACCGATGTAGTTGCGAAATATCTCCTTAGACTTGTGTTGTGATGCTGATTAAAACATTATCAAATATAATAATCAATATAGTTCTAAACAAATTTTCACCATTCAACTGAAGTGTCATCATGCTTCTTTGCATAGCAGAGACAGCAATGTTTAACGAGTTTTCGCCTGGCAAAATTGAACCCGTGTACCGATGTTGTTGCGAAATATCTCCTTAGACTTGTGTTGTGATGCTGATTAAAACAGTATCAAATATAATAATCAATATAGTTCTAAACAAATTTTCACCATTCAACTGAAGTGTTGACAGAGACAGCAATGTTTAACGAGTTTTCGCCTGGCAAAATTGAACCCGTGTACCGATGTTGTTGCGAAATATCTCCTTAGACTTGTGTTGTGATGCTGATTAAAACAATACCAAATATAATAATCAATATAGTTCTAAACAAATTTTCACCATTCAACTGAAGTGTCATCATGCTTCTTTGCATAGCAGAGACAGCAATGTTTAACGAGTTTTCGCCTGGCAAAATTGAACCCGTGTACCGATGTTGTTGCGAAATATCTCCTTATACTTGTGTTGTGATGCTGATTAAAACAGTATCAAATATAATAATCAATATAGTTCTAAACAAATTTTCACCATTCAACTGAAGTGTCATCATGCTTCTTTGCATAGCAGAGACAGCAATGTTTAACGAGTTTTCACCTGGCAAAATTGAACCCGTGTACCGATGTTGTTGCGAAATATCTCCTTAGACTTGTGTTGTGATGCTGATTAAAACAATACCAAATATAATAATCAATATAGTTCTAAACAAATTTTCACCATTCAACTGAAGTGTTGACAGAGACAGCAATGTTTAACGAGTTTTCGCCTGGCAAAATTGAACCCGTGTACCGATGTTGTTGCGAAATATCTCCTTAGACTTGTGTTGTGATGCTGATTAAAACAGTATCAAATATAATAATCAATATAGTTCTAAACAAAATTTCACCATTCAACTAAAGTGTTGACAGAGACAGCAATGTTTAACGAGTTTTCGCCTGGCAAAATTGAACCCGTGTACCGATGTTGTTGCGAAATATCTCCTTATACTTGTGTTGTGATGCTGATTAAAACAGTATCAAATATAATAATCAATATAGTTCTAAACAAATTTTCACCATTCAACTGAAGTGTCATCATGCTTCTTTGCATAGCAGAGACAGCAATGTTTAACGAGTTTTCGCCTGGAAAAATTGAACCCGTGTACCGATGTAGTTGCGAAATATCTCCTTAGACTTGTGTTGTGATGCTGATTAAAACAGTATCAAATATAATAATCAATATAGTTCTAAACAAATTTTCACCATTCAACTGAAGTGTCATCATGCTTCTTTGCATAGCAGAGACAGCAATGTTTAACGAGTTTTCGCCTGGCAAAATTGAACCCGTGTACCGATGTTTTTGCGAAATATCTCCTTAGACTTGTGTTGTGATGCTGATTAAAACAGTATCAAATATAATAATCAATATAGTTCTAAACAAATTTTCACCATTCAACTGAAGTGTCATCATGCTTCTTTGCATAGCAGAGACAGCAATGTTTAACGAGTTTTCGCCTGGCAAAATTGAACCCGTGTACCGATGTTGTTGCGAAATATCTCCTTAGACTTGTGTTGTGATGCTGATTAAAACAATACCAAATATAATAATCAATATAGTTCTAAACAAATTTTCACCATTCAACTGAAGTGTTGACAGAGACAGCAATGTTTAACGAGTTTTCGCCTGGCAAAATTGAACCCGTGTACCGATGTAGTTGCGAAATATCTCCTTAGACTTGTGTTGTGATGCTGATTAAAACAGTATCAAATATAATAATCAATATAGTTCTAAACAAATTTTCACCATTCAACTGAAGTGTTGACAGAGACAGCAATGTTTAACGAGTTTTCGCCTGGCAAAATTGAACCCGTGTACCGATGTTGTTGCGAAATATCTCCTTAGACTTGTGTTGTGATGCTGATTAAAACAATACCAAATATAATAATCAATATAGTTCTAAACAAATTTTCACCATTCAACTGAAGTATCATCATGCTTCTTTGCATAGCAGAGACAGCAATGTTTAACGAGTTTTCGCCTGGCAAAATTGAACCCGTGTACCGATGTTGTTGCGAAATATCTCCTTATACTTGTGTTGTGATGCTGATTAAAACAGTATCAAATATAATAATCAATATAGTTCTAAACAAATTTTCACCATTCAACTCAAGTGTCATCATGCTTCTTTGCATAGCAGAGACAGCAATGTTTAACGAGTTTTCGCCTGGCAAAATTGAACCCGTGTACCGATGTAGTTGCGAAATATCTCCTTAGACTTGTGTTGTGATGTTGATTAAAACAGTATCAAATATAATAATCAATATAGTTCTAAACAAATTTTCACCATTCAACTGAAGTGTCATCATGCTTCTTTGCATAGCAGAGACAGCAATGTTTAACGAGTTTTCGCCTGGCAAAATTGAACCCGTGTACCGATGTTGTTGCGAAATATCTCCTTAGACTTGTGTTGTGATGCTGATTAAAACAGTATCAAATATAATAATCAATATAGTTCTAAACAAATTTTCACCATTCAACTGAAGTGTCATCACGCTTCTTTGCATAGCAGAGACAGCAATGTTTAACGAGTTTTCGCCTGGCAAAATTGAACCCGTGTACCGATGTTGTTGCGAAATATCTCCTTATACTTGTGTTGTGATGCTGATTAAAACAGTATCAAATATAATAATCAATATAGTTCTAAACAAATTTTCACCATTCAACTGAAGTGTTGACAGAGACAGCAATGTTTAACGAGTTTTCGCCTGGCAAAATTGAACCCGTGTACCGATGTAGTTGCGAAATATCTCCTTAGACTTGTGTTGTGATGCTGATTAAAACAATACCAAATATAATAATCAATATAGTTCTAAACAAATTTTCACCATTCAACTGAAGTGTTGACAGAGACAGCAATGTTTAACGAGTTTTCGCCTGGCAAAATTGAACCCGTGTACCGATGTTGTTGCGAAATATCTCCTTAGACTTGTGTTGTGATGCTGATTAAAACAATACCAAATATAATAATCAATATAGTTCTAAACAAATTTTCACCATTCAACTGAAGTGTTGACAGAGACAGCAATGTTTAACGAGTTTTCGCCTGGCAAAATTGAACCCGTGTACCGATGTTGTTGCGAAATATCTCCTTAGACTTGTGTTGTGATGCTGATTAAAACAGTATCAAATATAATAATCAATATAGTTCTAAACAAATTTTCACCATTCAACTGAAGTGTCATCATGCTTCTTTGCATAGCAGAGACAGCAATGTTTAACGAGTTTTCGCCTGGCAAAATTGAACCCGTGTACCGATGTTGTTGCGAAATATCTCCTTATACTTGTGTTGTGATGCTGATTAAAACAGTATCAAATATAATAATCAATATAGTTCTAAACAAATTTTCACCATTCAACTGAAGTGTTGACAGAGACAGCAATGTTTAACGAGTTTTCGCCTGGCAAAATTGAACCCGTGTACCGATGTTGTTGCCAAATATCTCCTTAGACTTGTGTTGTGATGCTGATTAAAACAGTATCAAATATAATAATCAATATAGTTCTAAACAAATTTTCACCATTCAACTGAAGTGTCATCATGCTTCTTTGCATAGCAGAGACAGCAATGTTTAACGAGTTTTCGCCTGGCAAAATTGAACCCGTGTACCAATGTTGTTGCGAAATATCTCCTTAGACTTGTGTTGTGATGCTGATTAAAACAGTATCAAATATAATAATCAATATAGTTCTAAACAAATTTTCACCATTCAACTGAAGTGTCATCATGCTTCTTTGCATAGCAGAGACAGCAATGTTTAACGAGTTTTCGCCTGGCAAAATTGAACCCGTGTACCGATGTTGTTGCGAAATATCTCCTTATACTTGTGTTGTGATGCTGATTAAAACAGTATCAAATATAATAATCAATATAGTTCTAAACAAATTTTCACCATTCAACTCAAGTATCATCATGCTTCTTTGCATAGCAGAGACAGCAATGTTTAACGAGTTTTCGCCTGGCAAAATTGAACCCGTGTACCGATGTAGTTGCGAAATATCTCCTTAGACTTGTGTTGTGATGCTGATTAAAACAGTATCAAATATAATAATCAATATAGTTCTAAACAAATTTTCACCATTCAACTGAAGTGTCATCATGCTTCTTTGCATAGCAGAGACAGCAATGTTTAACGAGTTTTCGCCTGGCAAAATTGAACCCGTGTACCGATGTTGTTGCGAAATATCTCCTTATACTTGTGTTGTGATGCTGATTAAAACAATACCAAATATAATAATCAACATATTGAAAAAAATTTCACCATTCAACTCAAGTGTCATCATGCTTCTTTGCATAGAGGAAACAGCAATGTTTAACGAGTTTTCGCCTGGCAAAATTGAACCCGTGTACCGATGTTGTTGCGAAATATCTCCTTATACTTGTGTTGTGATGCTGATTAAAACAGTATCAAATATAATAATCAATAAGTTCTAAACAAATTTTCACCATTCAACTCAAGTGTCATCATGCTTCTTTGCATAGAGGAAACAGCAATGTTTAACGAGTTTTCGCCTGGCAATATTGAACCCGTGTACCGATGATGTTGCGAAATATCTCCTTATACTTGTGTTGTGATGCTGATTAAAACAGTATCAAATATAATAATCAATAAGTTCTAAACAAATTTTCACCATTCAACTCAAGTGTCATCATGCTTCTTTGCATAGAGGAAACAGCAATGTTTAACGACTTTTCGCCTGGCAATATTGAACCCGTGTACCGATGTTGTTGCGAAATATCTCCTTATACTTGTGTTGTGATGCTGATTAAAACAGTATCAAATATAATAATCAATATAGTTCTAAACAAATTTTCACCATTCAACTGAAGTGTCATCATGCTTCTTTGCATAGCAGAGACAGCAATGTTTAACGAGTTTTCACCTGGCAAAATTGAACCCGTGTACCGATGTAGTTGCGAAATATCTCCTTAGACTTGTGTTGTGATGCTGATTAAAACAATACCAAATATAATAATCAATATAGTTCTAAACAAATTTTCACCATTCAACTGAAGTGTCATCATGCTTCTTTGCATAGCAGAGACAGCAATGTTTAACGAGTTTTCGCCTGGCAAAATTGAACCCGTGTACCGATGTAGTTGCGAAATATCTCCTTAGACTTGTGTTGTGATGCTGATTAAACCAATACCAAATATAATAATCAATATAGTTCTAAACAAATTTTCACCATTCAACTGAAGTGTTGACAGAGACAGCAATGTTTAACGAGTTTTCGCCTGGCAAAATTGAACCCGTGTACCGATGTTGTTGCGAAATATCTCCTTATACTTGTGTTGTGATGCTGATTAAAACAGTATCAAATATAATAATAAATATAGTTCTAAACAAATGTTCACCATTCAACTGAAGTGTCATCATGCTTCTTTGCATAGCAGAGACAGCAATGTTTAACGAGTTTTCGCCTGGCAAAATTGAACCCGTGTACCGATGTTGTTGCGAAATATCTCCTTATACTTGTGTTGTGATGCTGACTAAAACAGTATCAAAGATAATAATCAATATAGTTCTAAACAAATTTTCACCATTCAACTGAAGTGTCATCATGCTTCTTTGCATAGCAGAGACAGCAATGTTTAACGAGTTTTCACCTGGCAAAATTGAACCCGTGTACCGATGTTGTTGCGAAATATCTCCTTAGACTTGTGTTGTGGTGCTGATTAAAACAATACCAAATATAATAATCAATATAGTTCTTAACAAATTTTCACCATTCAACTGAAGTGTTGACAGAGACAGCAATGTTTAACGAGTTTTCACCTGGCAAAATTGAACCCGTGTACCGATGTTGTTGTGAAATATCTCCTTATACTTGTGTTGTGATGCTGATTAAAACAGTATCAAATATAATAATCAATATAGTTCTAAACAAATTTTCACCATTCAACTCAAGTGTCATCATGCTTCTTTGCATAGAGGAAACAGCAATGTTTAACGAGTTTTCGCCTGGCAAAATTGAACCCGTGTACCGATGTTGTTGCGAAATATCTCCTTATACTTGTGTTGTGATGCTGATTAAAACAGTATCAAATATAATAATCAATATAGTTCTAAACAAATTTTCACCATTCAACTCAAGTGTCATCATGCTTCTTTGCATAGAGGAAACAGCAATGTTTAACGAGTTTTCGCCTGGCAAAATTGAACCCGTGTACCGATGTTGTTGCGAAATATCTCCTTATACTTGTGTTGTGATGCTGATTAAAACAGTATCATATATAATAATCAATATAGTTCTAAACAAATTTTCACCATTCAAATGAAGTGTCATCATGCTTCTTTGCATAGAGGAAACAGCAATGTTTAACGAGTTTTCGCCTGGCAAAATTGAACCCGTGTACCGATGTTGTTGCGAAATATCTCCTTATACTTGTGTTGTGATGCTGATTAAAACAGTATCAAATATAATAATCAATATAGTTCTAAACAAATTTTCACCATTCAACTCAAGTGTCATCATGCTTCTTTGCATAGAGGAAACAGCAATGTTTAACGAGTTTTCGCCTGGCAAAATTGAACCCGTGTACCGATGTTGTTGCGAAATATCTCCTTATACTTGTGTTGTGATGCTCATTAAAACAGTATCAAATATAATAATCAATATAGTTCTAAACAAATTTTCACCATTCAACTCAAGTGTCATCATGCTTCTTTGCATAGCAGAAACAGCAATGTTTAACGAGTTTTCGCCTGGCAAAATTGAACCCGTGTACCGATGTTGTTGCGAAATATCTCCTTATACTTGTGTTGTGATGCTGATTAAAACAGTATCAAATATAATAATCAATATAGTTCTAAACAAATTTTCACCATTCAACTGAAGTGTCATCATGCTTCTTTGCATAGCAGAGACAGCAATGTTTAACGAGTTTTCACCTGGCAAAATTGAACCCGTGTACCGATGTAGTTGCGAAATATCTCCTTAGACTTGTGTTGTGATGCTGATTAAAACAATACCAAATATAATAATCAATATAGTTCTAAACAAATTTTTACCATTCAACTGAAGTGTTGACAGAGACAGCAATGTTTAACAAGTTTTCACCTGGCAAAATTGAACCCGTGTACCGATGTTGTTGCGAAACATCTCCTTAGACTTGTGTTGTGATGCTGAATAAAAAAGTATCAAATATAATAATCAATATAGTTCTAAACAAATTTTCACCATTCAACTGAAGTGTTGACAGAGACAGCAATGTTTAACGAGTTTTCACCTGGCAAAATTGAACCCGTGTACCGATGTTGTTGCGAAACATCTCCTTAGACTTGTGTTGTGATGCTGATTAAAACAATACCAAATATAATAATCAATATAGTTCTAAACCAATTTTCACCATTCAACTGAAGTGTTGACAGAGACAGCAATGTTTAACGAGTTTTCGCCTGGCAAAATTGAACCCGTGTACCGATGTTGTTGCGAAATATCTCCTTATACTTGTGTTGTGATGCTGATTAAAACAATACCAAATATAATAATCAATATAGTTCTAAACAAATTTTCACCATTCAACTGAAGTGTCATCATGCTTCTTTGCATAGCAGAGACAGCAATGTTTAACGAGTTTTCGCCTGGCAAAATTGAACCCGTGTACCGATGTAGTTGCGAAATATCTCCTTAGACTTGTGTTGTGATGCTGATTAAAACAGTATCAAATATAATAATCAATATAGTTCTAAGCAAATTTTCACCATTCAACTCAAGTGTCATCATGCTTCTTTGCATAGCAGAGACAGCAATGTTTAACGAGTTTTCGCCTGGCAAAATTGAACCCGTGTACCGATGTAGTTGCGAAATATCTCCTTATACTTGTGTTGTGATGCTGATTAAAACAGTATCAAATATAATAATCAATATAGTTCTAAACAAATTTTCACCATTCAACTGAAGTGTTGACAGAGACAGCAATGTTTAACGAGTTTTCGCCTGGCAAAATTGAACCCGTGTACCGATGTTGTTGCGAAATATCTCCTTATACTTGTGTTGTGATGCTGATTAAAACAGTATCAAATATAATAATCAATATAGTTCTAAACAAATTTTCACCATTCAACTGAAGTGTCATCATGCTTCTTTGCATAGCAGAGACAGCAATGTTTAACGAGTTTTCGCCTGGCAAAATTGAACCCGTGTACCGATGTTGTTGCGAAATATCTCCTTATACTTGTGTTGTGATGCTGATTAAAACAGTATCAAATATAATAATCAATATAGTTCTAAACAAATTTTCACCATTCAACTGAAGTGTCATCATGCTTCTTTGCATAGCAGAGACAGCAATGTTTAACGAGTTTTCACCTGGCAAAATTGAACCCGTGTACCGATGTTGTTGCGAAATATCTCCTTAGACTTGTGTTGTGATGCTGATTAAAACAATACCAAATATAATAATCAATATAGTTCTAAACAAATTTTCACCATTCAACTGAAGTGTTGACAGAGACAGCAATGTTTAACGAGTTTTCACCTGGCAAAATTGAACCCGTGTACCGATGTTGTTGCGAAATATCTCCTTATACTTGTGTTGTGATGCTGATTAAAACAGTATCAAATATAATAATCAATATAGTTCTAAACAAATTTTCACCATTCAACTCAAGTGTCATCATGCTTCTTTGCATAGAGGAAACAGCAATGTTTAACGAGTTTTCGCCTGGCAAAATTGAACCCGTGTACCGATGTTGTTGCGAAATATCTCCTTATACTTGTGTTGTGATGCTGATTAAAACAGTATCAAATATAATAATCAATATAGTTCTAAACAAATTTTCACCATTCAACTCAAGTGTCATCATGCTTCTTTGCATAGAGGAAACAGCAATGTTTAACGAGTTTTCGCCTGGTAAAATTGAACCCGTGTACCGATGTTGTTGCGAAATATCTCCTTATACTTGTGTTGTGATGCTGATTAAAACAGTATCAAATATAATAATCAATATAGTTCTAAACAAATTTTCACCATTCAACTGAAGTGTCATCATGCTTCTTTGCATAGCAGAGACAGCAATGTTTAACGAGTTTTCACCTGGCAAAATTGAACCCGTGTACCGATGTAGTTGCGAAATATCTCCTTAGACTTGTGTTGTGATGCTGATTAAAACAATACCAAATATAATAATCAATATAGTTCTAAACAAATTTTCACCATTCAACTGAAGTGTTGACAGAGACAGCAATGTTTAACAAGTTTCACCTGGCAAAATTGAACCCATGTACCGATGTTGTTGCGAAACATCTCCTTAGACTTGTGTTGTGATGCTGAATAAAACAGTATCAAATATAATAATCAATATAGTTCTAAACAAATTTTCACCATTCAACTGAAGTGTTGACAGAGACAGCAATGTTTAACGAGTTTTCACCTGGCAAAATTGAACCCGTGTACCGATGTTGTTGCGAAACATCTCCTTAGACTTGTGTTGTGATGCTGATTAAAACAATACCAAATATAATAATCAATATAGTTCTAAACAAATTTTCACCATTCAACTGAAGTGTTGACAGAGACAGCAATGTTTAACGAGTTTTCGCCTGGCAAAATTGAACCCGTGTACCGATGTTGTTGCGAAATATCTCCTTAGACTTGTGTTGTGATGCTGATTAAAACAATACCAAATATAATAATCAATATAGTTCTAAACAAATTTTCACCATTCAACTAAAGTGTCATCATGCTTCTTTGCATAGCAGAGACAGCAATGTTAAACGAGTTTTCGCCTGGCAAAATTGAACCCGTGTACCGATGTAGTTGCGAAATATCTCCTTAGACTTGTGTTGTGATGCTGATTAAAACAGTATCAAATATAATAATCAATATAGTTCTAAGCAAATTTTCACCATTCAACTCAAGTGTCATCATGCTTCTTTGCATAGCAGAGACAGCAATGTTTAACGAGTTTTCGCCTGGCAAAATTGAACCCGTGTACCGATGTAGTTGCGAAATATCTCCTTATACTTGTGTTGTGATGCTGATTAAAACAGTATCAAATATAATAATCAATATAGTTCTAAACAAATTTTCACCATTCAACTGAAGTGTTGACAGAGACAGCAATGTTTAACGAGTTTTCGCCTTTCAAAATTGAACCCGTGTACCGATGTTGTTGCGAAATATCTCCTTATACTTGTGTTGTGATGCTGATTAAAACAGTATCAAATATAATAATCAATATAGTTCTAAACAAATTTTCACCATTCAACTGAAGTGTCATCATGCTTCTTTGCATAGCAGAGACAGCAATGTTTAACGAGTTTTCGCCTGGCAAAATTGAACCCGTGTACCGATGTTGTTGCGAAATATCTCCTTATACTTGTGTTGTGATGCTGATTAAAACAATACCAAATATAATAATCAATATAGTTCTAAACAAATTTTCACCATTCAACTGAAGTGTTGACAGAGACAGCAATGTTTAACGAGTTTTCGCCTGGCAAAATTGAACCCGTGTACCGATGTTGTTGCGAAATATCTCCTTATAATTGTGTTGTGATGCTGATTAAAACAGTATCAAATATAATAATCAATATAGTTCTAAGCAAATTTTCACCATTCAACTCAAGTGTCATCATGCTTCTTTGCATAGCAGAGACAGCAATGTTTAACGAGTTTTCGCCTGGCAAAATTGAACCCGTGTACCGATGTAGTTGCGAAATATCTCCTTATACTTGTGTTGTGATGCTGATTAAAACAGTATCAAATATAATAATCAATATAGTTCTAAACAAATTTTCACCATTCAACTGAAGTGTTGACAGAGACAGCAATGTTTAACGAGTTTTCGCCTGGCAAAATTGAACCCGTGTACCGATGTTGTTGCGAAATATCTCCTTATACTTGTGTTGTGATGCTGATTAAAACAGTATCAAATATAATAATCAATATAGTTCTAAACAAATTTTCACCATTCAACTGAAGTGTCATCATGCTTCTTTGCATAGCAGAGACAGCAATGTTTAACGAGTTTTCGCCTGGCAAAATTGAACCCGTGTACCGATGTTGTTGCGAAATATCTCCTTATACTTGTGTTGTGATGCTGATTAAAACAGTATCAAATATAATAATCAATATAGTTCTAAACAAATTTTCACCATTCAACTGAAGTGTTGACAGAGACAGCAATGTTTAACGAGTTTTCGCCTGGCAAAATTGAACCCGTGTACCGATGTAGTTGCGAAATATCTCCTTATACTTGTGTTGTAATGCTGATTAAAACAGTATCAAATATAATAATCAATATAGTTCTAAACAAATTTTCACCATTCAACTGAAGTGTTGACAGAGACAGCAATGTTTAACGAGTTTTCGCCTGGCAAAATTGAACCCGTGTACCGATGTTGTTGCGAAATATCTCCTTATACTTGTGTTCTGATGCTGATTAAAACAGTATCAAATATAATAATCAATATAGTTCTAAACAAATTTTCACCATTCAACTGAAGTGTCATCATGCTTCTTTGCATAGCAGAGACAGCAATGTTTAACGAGTTTTCGCCTGGCAAAATTGAACCCGTGTACCGATGTTGTTGCGAAATATCTCATTATACTTGTGTTGTGATGCTGATTAAAACAGTATCAAATATAATAATCAATATAGTTCTAAACAAATTTTCACCATTCAACTGAAGTGTCATCATGCTTCTTTGCATAGCAGAGACAGCAATGTTTAACGAGTTTTCACCTGGCAAAATTGAACCCGTGTACCGATGTTGTTGCGAAATATCTCCTTAGACTTGTGTTGTGATGCTGATTAAAACAATACCAAATATAATAATCAATATAGTTCTAAACAAATTTTCACCATTCAACTGAAGTGTTGACAGAGACAGCAATGTTTAACGAGTTTTCACCTGGCAAAATTGAACCCGTGTACCGATGTTGTTGCGAAATATCTCCTTATACTTGTGTTGTGATGCTGATTAAAACAGTATCAAATATAATAATCAATATAGTTCTAAACAAATTTTCACCATTCAACTCAAGTGTCATCATGCTTCTTTGCATAGAGGAAACAGCAATGTTTAACGAGTTTTCGCCTGGCAAAATTGAACCCGTGTACCGATGTTGTTGCGAAATATCTCCTTATACTTGTGTTGTGATGCTGATTAAAACAGTATCAAATATAATAATCAATATAGTTCTAAACAAATTTTCACCATTCAACTCAAGTGTCATCATGCTTCTTTGCATAGCAGAGACAGCAATGTTTAACGAGTTTTCGCCTGGCAAAATTGAACCCGTGTACCGATGTTGTTGCGAAATATCTCCTTATACTTGTGTTGTGATGCTGATTAAAACAGTATCAAATATAATAATCAATATAGTTCTAAACAAATTTTCACCATTCAACTGAAGTGTCATCATGCTTCTTTGCATAGCAGAGACAGCAATGTTTAACGAGTTTTCACCTGGCAAAATTGAACCCGTGTACCGATGTTGTTGCGAAATATCTCCTTAGACTTGTGTTGTGATGCTGATTAAAACAATACCAAATATAATAATCAATATAGTTCTAAACAAATTTTCACCATTCAACTGAAGTGTTGACAGAGACAGCAATGTTTAACGAGTTTTCGCCTGGCAAAATTGAACCCGTGTACCGATGTTGTTGCGAAATATCTCCTTATACTTGTGTTGTGATGCTGATTAAAACAGTATCAAATATAATAATCAATATAGTTCTAAACAAATTTTCACCATTTAACTCAAGTGTCATCATGCTTCTTTGCATAGAGGAAACAGCAATGTTTAACAAGTTTTCGCCGTGCAAAATTGAACCCGTGTACCGATGTTGTTGCGAAATATCTCCTTATACTTGTGTTGTGATGCTGATTAAAACAGTATCAAATATAATAATCAATATAGTTCTAAACAAATTTTCACCATTCAACTCAAGTGTCATCATGCTTCTTTGCATAGAGGAAACAGCAATGTTTAACGAGTTTTCGCCTGGCAAAATTGAACCCGTGTACCGATGTTGTTGCGAAATATCTCCTTATACTTGTGTTGTGATGCTGATTAAAACAGTATCAAATATAATAATCAATATAGTTCTAAACAAATTTTCACCATTCAACTGAAGTGTCATCATGCTTCTTTGCATAGAGGAAACAGCAATGTTTAACGAGTTTTCGCCTGGCAAAATTGAACCCGTGTACCGATGTTGTTGCGAAATATCTCCTTATACTTGTGTTGTGATGCTGATTAAAACAGTATCAAATATAATAATCAATATAGTTCTAAACAAATTTTCACCATTCAACTCAAGTGTCATCATGCTTCTTTGCATAGAGGAAACAGCAATGTTTAACGAGTTTTCGCCTGGCAAAATTGAACCCGTGTACCGATGTTGTTGCGAAATATCTCCTTATACTTGTGTTGTGATGCTGATTAAAACAGTATCAAATATAATAATCAATATAGTTCTAAACAAATTTTCACCATTCAACTGAAGTGTCATCATGCTTCTTTGCATAGCAGAGACAGCAATGTTTAACGAGTTTTCGCCTGGCAAAATTGAACCCGTGTACCGATGTAGTTGCGAAATATCTCCTTATACTTGTGTTGTGATGCTGATTAAAACAGTATCAAATATAATAATCAATATAGTTCTAAACAAATTTTCACCATTCAACTCAAGTGTCATCATGCTTCTTTGCATAGAGGAAACAGCAATGTTTAACGAGTTTTCGCCTGGCAAAATTGAACCCGTGTACCGATGTTGTTGCGAAATATCTCCTTATACTTGTGTTGTGATGCTCATTAAAGCAGTATCAAATATAATAATTAATATAGTTCTAAACAAATTTTCACCATTCAACTGAAGTGTCATCATGCTTCTTTGCATAGCAGAGACAGCAATGTTTAACGAGTTTTCGCCTGGCAAAATTGAACCCGTGTACCGATGTAGTTGCGAAATATCTCCTTAGACTTGTGTTGTGATGCTGATTAAAACAGTATCAAATATAATAATCAATATAGTTCTAAACAAATTTTCACCATTTAACTCAAGTGTCATCATGCTTCTTTGCATAGAGGAAACAGCAATGTTTAACAAGTTTTCGCCGTGCAAAATTGAACCCGTGTACCGATGTTGTTGCGAAATATCTCCTTATACTTGTGTTGTGATGCTGATTAAAACAGTATCAAATATAATAATCAATATAGTTCTAAACAAATTTTCACCATTCAACTCAAGTGTCATCATGCTTCTTTGCATAGAGGAAACAGCAATGTTTAACGAGTTTTCGCCTGGCAAAATTGAACCCGTGTACCGATGTTGTTGCGAAATATCTCCTTATACTTGTGTTGTGATGCTGATTAAAACAGTATCAAATATAATAATCAATATAGTTCTAAACAAATTTTCACCATTCAACTGAAGTGTCATCATGCTTCTTTGCATAGAGGAAACAGCAATGTTTAACGAGTTTTCGCCTGGCAAAATTGAACCCGTGTACCGATGTTGTTGCGAAATATCTCCTTATACTTGTGTTGTGATGCTGATTAAAACAGTATCAAATATAATAATCAATATAGTTCTAAACAAATTTTCACCATTCAACTCAAGTGTCATCATGCTTCTTTGCATAGAGGAAACAGCAATGTTTAACGAGTTTTCGCCTGGCAAAATTGAACCCGTGTACCGATGTTGTTGCGAAATATCTCCTTATACTTGTGTTTTGATGCTGATTAAAACAGTATCAAATATAATAATCAATATAGTTCTAAACAAATTTTCACCATTCAACTGAAGTGTCATCATGCTTCTTTGCATAGCAGAGACAGCAATGTTTAACGAGTTTTCGCCTGGCAAAATTGAACCCGTGTACCGATGTAGTTGCGAAATATCTCCTTAGACTTGTGTTGTGATGCTGATTAAAACAGTATCAAATATAATAATCAATATAGTTCTAAACAAATTTTCACCATTCAACTGAAGTGTCATCATGCTTCTTTGCATAGCAGAGACAGCAATGTTTAACGAGTTTTCACCTGGCAAAATTGAACCCGTGTACCGATGTTGTTGCGAAATATCTCCTTAGACTTGTGTTGCGATGCTGATTAAAACAATACCAAATATAATAATCAATATAGTTCTAAACAAATTTTCACCATTCAACTGAAGTGTTGACAGAGACAGCAATGTTTAACGAGTTTTCGCCTGGCAAAATTGAACCCGTGTACCGATGTTGTTGCGAAATATCTCCTTAGACTTGTGTTGTGATGCTGATTAAAACAATACCAAATATAATAATCAATATAGTTCTAAACAAATTTTCACCATTCAACTGAAGTGTTGACAGAGACAGCAATGTTTAACAAGTTTTCACCTGGCAAAATTGAACCCGTGTACCGATGTTGTTGCGAAATATCTCCTTAGACTTGTGTTGTGATGCTGATTAAAACAATACCAAATATAATAATCAATATAGTTCTAAACAAATTTTCACCATTCAACTGAAGTGTTGACAGAGACAGCAATGTTTAACGAGTTTTCGCCTGGCAAAATTGAACCCGTGTACCGATGTTGTTGCGAAATATCTCCTTATACTTGTGTTGTGATGCTGATTAAAACAGTATCAAATATAATGATCAATATAGTTCTAAACAAATTTTCACCATTCAACTGAAGTGTCATCATGCTTCTTTGCATAGCAGAGACAGCAATGTTTAACGAGTTTTCGCCTGGCAAAATTGAACCCGTGTACCGATGTTGTTGCGAAATATCTCCTTATACTTGTGTTGTGATGCTGATTAAAACAGTATCAAATATAATAATCAATATAGTTCTAAACAAATTTTCACCATTCAACTGAAGTGTCATCATGCTTCTTTGCATAGCAGAGACAGCAATGTTTAACGAGTTTTCACCTGGCAAAATTGAACCCGTGTACCGATGTTGTTGCGAAATATCTCCTTAGACTTGTGTTGTGATGCTGATTAAAACAATACCAAATATAATAATCAATATAGTTCTAAACAAATTTTCACCATTCAACTGAAGTGTTGACAGAGACAGCAATGTTTAACGAGTTTTCGCCTGGCAAAATTGAACCCGTGTACCGATGTTGTTGCGAAATATCTCCTTATACTTGTGTTCTGATGCTGATTAAAACAGTATCAAATATAATAATCAATATAGTTCTAAACAAATTTTCACCATTCAACTGAAGTGTCATCATGCTTCTTTGCATAGCAGAGACAGCAATGTTTAACGAGTTTTCGCCTGGCAAAATTGAACCCGTGTACCGATGTTGTTGCGAAATATCTCCTTATACTTGTGTTGTGATGCTGATTAAAACAGTATCAAATATAATAATCAATATAGTTCTAAACAAATTTTCACCATTCAACTGAAGTGTCATCATGCTTCTTTGCATAGCAGAGACAGCAATGTTTAACGAGTTTTCACCTGGCAAAATTGAACCCGTGTACCGATGTTGTTGCGAAATATCTCCTTAGACTTGTGTTGTGATGCTGATTAAAACAATACCAAATATAATAATCAATATAGTTCTAAACAAATTTTCACCATTCAACTGAAGTGTTGACAGAGACAGCAATGTTTAACGAGTTTTCACCTGGCAAAATTGAACCCGTGTACCGATGTTGTTGCGAAATATCTCCTTAGACTTGTGTTGTGATGCTGATTAAAACAGTATCAAATATAATAATCAATATAGTTCTAAACAAATTTTCACCATTCAACTCAAGTGTCATCATGCTTCTTTGCATAGAGGAAACAGCAATGTTTAACGAGTTTTCGCCTGGCAAAATTGAACCCGTGTACCGATGTTGTTGCGAAATATCTCCTTATACTTGTGTTGTGATGCTGATTAAAACAGTATCAAATATAATAATCAATATAGTTCTAAACAAATTTTCACCATTCAACTCAAGTGTCATCATGCTTCTTTGCATAGAGGAAACAGCAATGTTTAACGAGTTTTCGCCTGGCAAAATTGAACCCGTGTACCGATGTTGTTGCGAAATATCTCCTTATACTTGTGTTGTGATGCTGATTAAAACAGTATCAAATATAATAATCAATATAGTTCTAAACAAATTTTCACCATTCAACTGAAGTGTCATCATGCTTCTTTGCATAGAGGAAACAGCAATGTTTAACGAGTTTTCGCCTGGCAAAATTGAACCCGTGTACCGATGTTGATGCGAAATATCTCCTTATACTTGTGTTGTGATGCTGATTAAAACAGTATCAAATATAATAATCAATATAGTTCTAAACAAATTTTCACCATTCAACTCAAGTGTCATCATGCTTCTTTGCATAGAGGAAACAGCAATGTTTAACGAGTTTTCGCCTGGCAAAATTGAACCCGTGTACCGATGTTGTTGCGAAATATCTCCTTATACTTGTGTTGTGATGCTCATTAAAACAGTATCAAATATAATAATCAATATAGTTCTAAACAAATTTTCACCATTCAACTCAAGTGTCATCATGCTTCTTTGCATAGAGGAAACAGCAATGTTTAACGAGTTGTCGCCTGGCAAAATTGAACCCGTGTACCGATGTTGTTGCGAAATATCTCCTTATACTTGTGTTGTGATGCTGATTAAAACAGTATCAAATATAATAATCAATATAGTTCTAAACAAATTTTCACCATTCAACTGAAGTGTCATCATGCTTCTTTGCATAGCAGAGACAGCAATGTTTAACGAGTTTTCGCCTGGCAAAATTGAACACGTGTACCGATGTTGTTGCGAAATATCTCCTTAGACTTGTGTTGTGATGCTGATTAAAACAATACCAAATATAATAATCAATATAGTTCTAAACAAATTTTCACCATTCAACTGAAGTGTTGACAGAGACAGCAATGTTTAACGAGTTTTCGCCTGGCAAAATTGAACCCGTGTACCGATGTTGTTGCGAAATATCTCCTTAGACTTGTGTTGTGATGCTGATTAAAACAATACCAAATATAATAATCAATATAGTTCTAAACAAATTTTCACCATTCAACTGAAGTGTCATCATGCTTCTTTGCATAGCAGAGACAGCAATGTTTAACGAGTTTTCGCCTGGCAAAATTGAACCCGTGTACCGATGTTGTTGCGAAATATCTCCTTAGACTTGTGTTGTGATGCTGATTAAAACAGTATCAAATATAATAATCAATATAGTTCTAAACAAATTTTCACCATTCAACTGAAGTGTTGACAGAGACAGCAATGTTTAACGAGTTTTCGCCTGGCAAAATTGAACCCGTGTACCGATGTTGTTGCGAAATATCTCCTTAGACTTGTGTTGTGATGCTGATTAAAACAATACCAAATATAATAATCAATATAGTTCTAAACAAATTTTCACCATTCAACTGAAGTGTCATCATGCTTCTTTGCATAGCAGAGACAGCAATGTTTAACGAGTTTTCGCCTGGCAAAATTGAACCCGTGTACCGATGTAAATGCAAAATATCTCCTTAGACTTGTGTTGTGATGCTGATTAAAACAGTATCAAATATAATAATCAATATAGTTCTAAGCAAATTTTCACCATTCAACTCAAGTGTCATCATGCTTCTTCGCATAGCAGAGACAGCAATGTTTAACGAGTTTTCGCCTGGCAAAATTGAACCCGTGTACCGATGTAGTTGCGAAATATCTCCTTATACTTGTGTTGTGATGCTGATTAAAACAGTATCAAATATAATAATCAATATAGTTCTAAACAAATTTTCACCATTCAACTGAAGTGTTGACAGAGACAGCAATGTTTAACGAGTTTTCGCCTGGCAAAATTGAACCCGTGTACCGATGTTGTTGCGAAATATCTCCTTAGACTTGTGTTGTGATGCTGATTAAAACAATACCAAATATAATAATCAATATAGTTCTAAACAAATTTTCACCATTCAACTGAAGTGTCATCATGCTTCTTTGCATAGCAGAGACAGCAATGTTTAACGAGTTTTCGCCTGGCAAAATTGAACCCGTGTACCGATGTTGTTGCGAAATATCTCCTTAGACTTGTGTTGTGATGCTGATTAAAACAGTATCAAATATAATAATCAATATAGTTCTAAACAAATTTTCACCATTCAACTGAAGTGTTGACAGAGACAGCAATGTTTAACGAGTTTTCGCCTGGCAAAATTGAACCCGTGTACCGATGTTGTTGCGAAATATCTCCTTAGACTTGTGTTGTGATGCTGATTAAAACAATACCAAATATAATAATCAATATAGTTCTAAACAAATTTTCACCATTCAACTGAAGTGTCATTATGCTTCTTTGCATAGCAGAGACAGCAATATTTAACGAGTTTTCGCCTGGCAAAATTGAACCCGTGTACCGATGTAGTTGCGAAATATCTCCTTAGACTTGTGTTGTGATGCTGATTAAAACAGTATCAAATATAATAATCAATATAGTTCTAAGCAAATTTTCACCATTCAACTCAAGTGTCATCATGCTTCTTCGCATAGCAGAGACAGCAATGTTTAACGAGTTTTCGCCTGGCAAAATTGAACCCGTGTACCGATGTAGTTGCGAAATATCTCCTTAGACTTGTGTTGTGATGCTGATTAAAACAGTATCAAATATAATAATCAATATAGTTCTAAGCAAATTTTCACCATTCAACTCAAGTGTCATCATGCTTCTTCGCATAGCAGAGACAGCAATGTTTAACGAGTTTTCGCCTGGCAAAATTGAACCCGTGTACCGATATAGTTGCGAAATATCTCCTTATACTTGTGTTGTGATGCTGATTAAAACAGTATCAAATATAATAATCAATATAGTTCTAAACAAATTTTCACCATTCAACTGAAGTGTCATCATGCTTCTTTGCATAGCAGAGACAGCAATGTTTAACGAGTTTTCGCCTGGCAAAATTGAACCCGTGTACCGATGTTGTTGCGAAATATCTCCTTATACTTGTGTTGTGATGCTGATTAAAACAGTATCAAATATAATAATCAATATAGTTCTAAACAAATTTTCACCATTCAACTGAAGTGTCATCATGCTTCTTTGCATAGCAGAGACAGCAATGTTTAACGAGTTTTCACCTGGCAAAATTGAACCCGTGTACCGATGTTGTTGCGAAATATCTCCTTAGACTTGTGTTGTGATGCTGATTAAAACAATACCAAATATAATAATCAATATAGTTCTAAACAAATTTTCACCATTCAACTGAAGTGTTGACAGAGACAGCAATGTTTAACGAGTTTTCACCTGGCAAAATTGAACCCGTGTACCGATGTTGTTGTGAAATATCTCCTTATACTTGTGTTGTGATGCTGATTAAAACAGTATCAAATATAATAATCAATATAGTTCTAAACAAATTTTCACCATTCAACTCAAGTGTCATCATGCTTCTTTGCATAGAGGAAACAGCAATGTTTAACGAGTTTTCGCCTGGCAAAATTGAACCCGTGTACCGATGTTGTTGCGAAATATTTCCTTATACTTGTGTTGTGATGCTGATTAAAACAGTATCAAATATAATAATCAATATAGTTCTAAACAAATTTTCACCATTCAACTCAAGTGTCATCATGCTTCTTTGCATAGAGGAAACAGCAATGTTTAACGAGTTTTCGCCTGGCAAAATTGAACCCGTGTACCGATGTTGTTGCGAAATATCTCCTTATACTTGTGTTGTGATGCTGATTAAAACAGTATCAAATATAATAATCAATATAGTTCTAAACAAATTTTCACCATTCAACTGAAGTGTCATCATGCTTCTTTGCATAGCAGAGACAGCAATGTTTAACGAGTTTTCACCTGGCAAAATTGAACCCGTGTACCGATGTAGTTGCGAAATATCTCCTTAGACTTGTGTTGTGATGCTGATTAAAACAATACCAAATATAATAATCAATATAGTTCTAAACAAATTTTCACCATTCAACTGAAGTGTTGACAGAGACAGCAATGTTTAACAAGTTTTCACCTGGCAAAATTGAACCCGTGTACCGATGTTGTTGCGAAACATCTCCTTAGACTTGTGTTGTGATGTTGAATAAAACAGTATCAAATATAATAATCAATATAGTTCTAAACAAATTTTCACCATTCAACTGAAGTGTTGACAGAGACAGCAATGTTTAACGAGTTTGCACCTGGCAAAATTGAACCCGTGTACCGATGTTGTTGCGAAACATCTCCTTAGACTTGCGTTGTGATGCTGATTAAAACAGTATCAAATATAATAATCAATATAGTTCTAAACAAATTTTCACAATTGAACTGAAGTGTTGACAGAGACAGCAATGTTTAACGAGTTTTCGCCTGGCAAAATTGAACCCGTGTACCGATGTTGTTGCGAAATATCTCCTTAGACTTGTGTTGTGATGCTGATTAAAACAATACCAAATATAATAATCAATATAGTTCTAAACAAATTTTCACCATTCAACTGAAGTGTCATCATGCTTCTTTGCATAGCAGAGACAGCAATGTTTAACGAGTTTTCGCCTGGCAAAATTGAACCCGTGTACCGATGTTGTTGCGAAATATCTCCTTATACTTGTGTTGTGATGCTGATTAAAACAGTATCAAATATAATAATCAATATAGTTCTAAACAAATTTTCACCATTCAACTGAAGTGTCATCATGCTTCTTTGCATAGCAGAGACAGCAATGTTAAACGAGTTTTCGCCTGGCAAAATTGAACCCGTGTACCGATGTAGTTGCGAAATATCTCCTTAGACTTGTGTTGTGATGCTGATTAAAACAGTATCAAATATAATAATCAATATAGTTCTAAGCAAATTTTCACCATTCAACTCAAGTGTCATCATGCTTCTTTGCATAGCAGAGACAGCAATGTTTAACGAGTTTTCGCCTGGCAAAATTGAACCCGTGTACCGATGTAGTTGCGAAATATCTCCTTATACTTGTGTTGTGATGCTGATTAAAACAGTATCAAATATAATAATCAATATAGTTCTAAACAAATTTTCACCATTCAACTGAAGTGTTGACAGAGACAGCAATGTTTAACGAGTTTTCGCCTGGCAAAATTGAACCCCTGTATCGATGTTGTTGCGAAATATCTCCTTATACTTGTGTTGTGATGCTGATTAAAACAGTATCAAATATAATAATCAATATAGTTCTAAACAAATTTTCACCATTCAACTGAAGTGTCATCATGCTTCTTTGCATAGCAGAGACAGCAATGTTTAACGAGTTTTCGCCTGGCAAAATTGAACCCGTGTACCGATGTTGTTGCGAAATATCTCCTTATACTTGTGTTGTGATGCTGATTAAAACAGTATCAAATATAATAATCAATATAGTTCTAAACAAATTTTCACCATTCAACTCAAGTGTCATCATGCTTCTTTGCATAGAGGAAACAGCAATGTTTAACGAGTTTTCGCCTGGCAAAATTGAACCCGTGTACCGATGTTGTTGCGAAATATTTCCTTATACTTGTGTTGTGATGCTGATTAAAACAGTATCAAATATAATAATCAATATAGTTCTAAACAAATTTTCACCATTCAACTCAAGTGTCATCATGCTTCTTTGCATAGAGGAAACAGCAATGTTTAACGAGTTTTCGCCTGGCAAAATTGAACCCGTGTACCGATGTTGTTGCGAAATATCTCCTTATACTTGTGTTGTGATGCTGATTAAAACAGTATCAAATATAATAATCAATATAGTTCTAAACAAATTTTCACCATTCAACTGAAGTGTCATCATGCTTCTTTGCATAGCAGAGACAGCAATGTTTAACGAGTTTTCACCTGGCAAAATTGAACCCGTGTACCGATGTAGTTGCGAAATATCTCCTTAGACTTGTGTTGTGATGCTGATTAAAACAATACCAAATATAATAATCAATATAGTTCTAAACAAATTTTCACCATTCAACTGAAGTGTTGACAGAGACAGCAATGTTTAACGAGTTTGCACCTGGCAAAATTGAACCCGTGTACCGATGTTGTTGCGAAACATCTCCTTAGACTTGCGTTGTGATGCTGATTAAAACAATACCAAATATAATAATCAATATAGTTCTAAACAAATTTTCACAATTGAACTGAAGTGTTGACAGAGACAGCAATGTTTAACGAGTTTTCGCCTGGCAAAATTGAACCCGTGTACCGATGTTGTTGCGAAATATCTCCTTAGACTTGTGTTGTGATGCTGATTAAAACAATACCAAATATAATAATCAATATAGTTCTAAACAAATTTTCACCATTCAACTGAAGTGTCATCATGCTTCTTTGCATAGCAGAGACAGCAATGTTTAACGAGTTTTCGCCTGGCAAAATTGAACCCGTGTACCGATGTTGTTGCGAAATATCTCCTTATACTTGTGTTGTGATGCTGATTAAAACAGTATCAAATATAATAATCAATATAGTTCTAAACAAATTTTCACCATTCAACTGAAGTGTCATCATGCTTCTTTGCATAGCAGAGACAGCAATGTTAAACGAGTTTTCGCCTGGCAAAATTGAACCCGTGTACCGATGTAGTTGCGAAATATCTCCTTAGACTTGTGTTGTGATGCTGATTAAAACAGTATCAAATATAATAATCAATATAGTTCTAAGCAAATTTTCACCATTCAACTCAAGTGTCATCATGCTTCTTTGCATAGCAGAGACAGCAATGTTTAACGAGTTTTCGCCTGGCAAAATTGAACCCGTGTACCGATGTAGTTGCGAAATATCTCCTTATACTTGTGTTGTGATGCTGATTAAAACAGTATCAAATATAATAATCAATATAGTTCTAAACAAATTTTCACCATTCAACTGAAGTGTTGACAGAGACAGCAATGTTTAACGAGTTTTCGCCTGGCAAAATTGAACCCCTGTATCGATGTTGTTGCGAAATATCTCCTTATACTTGTGTTGTGATGCTGATTAAAACAGTATCAAATATAATAATCAATATAGTTCTAAACAAATTTTCACCATTCAACTGAAGTGTCATCATGCTTCTTTGCATAGCAGAGACAGCAATGTTTAACGAGTTTTCGCCTGGCAAAATTGAACCCGTGTACCGATGTTGTTGCGAAATATCTCCTTATACTTGTGTTGTGATGCTGATTAAAACAGTATCAAATATAATAATCAATATAGTTCTAAACAAATTTTCACCATTCAACTGAAGTGTTGACAGAGACAGCAATGTTTAACGAGTTTTCGCCTGGCAAAATTGAACCCGTGTACCGATGTTGTTGCGAAATATCTCCTTAGACTTGTGTTGTGATGCTGATTAAAACAATACCAAATATAATAATCAATATAGTTATAAACAAATTTTCACCATTCAACTGAAGTGTCATCATGCTTCTTTGCATAGCAGAGACAGCAATGTTTAACGAGTTTTCGCCTGGCAAAATTGAACCCGTGTACCGATGTAGTTGCGAAATATCTCCTTAGACTTGTGTTGTGATGCTGATTAAAATAGTATCAAATATAATAATCAATATAGTTCTAAGCAAATTTTCACCATTCAACTCAAGTGTCATCATGCTTCTTTGCATAGCAGAGACAGCAATGTTTAACGAGTTTTCGCCTGGCAAAATTGAACCCGTGTACCGATGTAGTTGCGAAATATCTCCTTATACTTGTGTTGTGATGCTGATTAAAACAGTATCAAATATAATAATCAATATAGTTCTAAACAAATTTTCACCATTCAACTGAAGTGTTGACAGAGACAGCAATGTTTAACGAGTTTTCGCCTGGCAAAATTGAACCCGTGTACCGATGTTGTTGCGAAATATCTCCTTATACTTGTGTTGTGATGCTGATTAAAACAGTATCAAATATAATAATCAATATAGTTCTAAACAAATTTTCACCATTCAACTGAAGTGTCATCATGCTTCTTTGCATAGCAGAGACAGCAATGTTTAACGAGTTTTCGCCTGGCAAAATTGAACCCGTGTACCGATGTTGTTGCGAAATATCTCCTTATACTTGTGTTGTGATGCTGATTAAAACAGTATCAAATATAATAATCAATATAGTTCTAAACAAATTTTCACCATTCAACTGAAGTGTCATCATGCTTCTTTGCATAGCAGAGACAGCAATGTTTAACGAGTTTTCACCTGGCAAAATTGAACCCGTGTACCGATGTTGTTGCGAAATATCTCCTTAGACTTGTGTTGTGATGCTGATTAAAACAATACCAAATATAATAATCAATATAGTTCTAAACAAATTTTCACCATTCAACTGAAGTGTTGACAGAGACAGCAATGTTTAACGAGTTTTCACCTGGCAAAATTGAACCCGTGTACCGATGTTGTTGCGAAATATCTCCTTAGACTTGTGTTGTGATGCTGATTAAAACAGTATCAAATATAATAATCAATATAGTTCTAAACAAATTTTCACCATTCAACTGAAGTGTTGACAGAGACAGCAATGTTTAACGAGTTTTCGCCTGGCAAAATTGAACCCGTGTACCGATGTTGTTGCGAAATATCTCCTTATACTTGTGTTGTGATGCTGATTAAAACAGTATCAAATATAATAATCAATATAGTTCTAAACAAATTTTCACCATTCAACTGAAGTGTCATCATGCTTCTTTGCATAGCAGAGACAGCAATGTTTAACGAGTTTTCGCCTGGCAAAATTGAACCCGTGTACCGATGTTGTTGCGAAATATCTCCTTAGACTTGTGTTGTGATGCTGATTAAAACAGTATCAAATATAATAATCAATATAGTTCTAAACAAATTTTCGCCATTCAACTGAAGTGTCATCATGCTTCTTTGCATAGCAGAGACAGCAATGTTTAACGAGTTTTCGCCTGGCAAAATTGAACCCGTGTACCGATGTAGTTGCGAAATATCTCCTTAGACTTGTGTTGTGATGCTGATTAAAACAGTATCAAATATAATAATCAATATAGTTCTAAACAAATTTTCACCATTCAACTGAAGTGTCATCATGCTTCTTTGCATAGCAGAGACAGCAATGTTTAACGAGTTTTCGCCTGGCAAAATTGAACCCGTGTACCGATGTTGTTGCGAAATATCTCCTTATAATTGTGTTGTGATGCTGATTAAAACAGTATCAAATATAATAATCAATATAGTTCTAAACAAATTTTCACCATTCAACTCAAGTGTCATCATGCTTCTTTGCATAGCAGAGACAGCAATGTTTAACGAGTTTTCGCCTGGCAAAATTGAACCCGTGTACCGATGTTGTTGCGAAATATCTCCTTAGACTTGTGTTGTGATGCTGATTAAAACAGTATCAAATATAATAATCAATATAGTTCTAAACAAATTTTCACCATTCAACTGAAGTGTCATCATGCTTCTTTGCATAGCAGAGACAGCAATGTTTAACGAGTTTTCACCTGGCAAAATTGAACCCGTGTACCGATGTTGTTGCGAAATATCTCCTTAGACTTGTGTTGTGATGCTGATTAAAACAATACCAAATATAATAATCAATATAGTTCTAAACAAATTTTCACCATTCAACTGAAGTGTTGACAGAGACAGCAATGTTTAACGAGTTTTCACCTGGCAAAATTGAACCCGTGTACCGATGTTGTTGCGAAATATCTCCTTAGACTTGTGTTGTGATGCTGATTAAAACAGTATCAAATATAATAATCAATATAGTTCTAAACAAATTTTCACCATTCAACTCAAGTGTCATCATGCTTCTTTGCATAGAGGAAACAGCAATGTTTAACGAGTTTTCGCCTGGCAAAATTGAACCCGTGTACCGATGTTGTTGCGAAATATCTCCTTATACTTGTGTTGTGATGCTGATTAAAACAGTATCAAATATAATAATCAATATAGTTCTAAACAAATTTTCACCATTCAACTCAAGTGTCATCATGCTTCTTTGCATAGAGGAAACAGCAATGTTTAACGAGTTTTCGCCTGGCAAAATTGAACCCGTGTACCGATGTTGTTGCGAAATATCTCCTTATACTTGTGTTGTGATGCTGATTAAAACAGTATCAAATATAATAATCAATATAGTTCTAAACAAATTTTCACCATTCAACTGAAGTGTCATCATGCTTCTTTGCATAGAGGAAACAGCAATGTTTAACGAGTTTTCGCCTGGCAAAATTGAACCCGTGTACCGATGTTGATGCGAAATATCTCCTTATACTTGTGTTGTGATGCTGATTAAAACAGTATCAAATATAATAATCAATATAGTTCTAAACAAATTTTCACCATTCAACTCAAGTGTCATCATGCTTCTTTGCATAGAGGAAACAGCAATGTTTAACGAGTTTTCGCCTGGCAAAATTGAACCCGTGTACCGATGTTGTTGCGAAATATCTCCTTATACTTGTGTTGTGATGCTCATTAAAACAGTATCAAATATAATAATCAATATAGTTCTAAACAAATTTTCACCATTCAACTCAAGTGTCATCATGCTTCTTTGCATAGAGGAAACAGCAATGTTTAACGAGTTGTCGCCTGGCAAAATTGAACCCGTGTACCGATGTTGTTGCGAAATATCTCCTTATACTTGTGTTGTGATGCTGATTAAAACAGTATCAAATATAATAATCAATATAGTTCTAAACAAATTTTCACCATTCAACTGAAGTGTCATCATGCTTCTTTGCATAGCAGAGACAGCAATGTTTAACGAGTTTTCGCCTGGCAAAATTGAACACGTGTACCGATGTTGTTGCGAAATATCTCCTTAGACTTGTGTTGTGATGCTGATTAAAACAATACCAAATATAATAATCAATATAGTTCTAAACAAATTTTCACCATTCAACTGAAGTGTTGACAGAGACAGCAATGTTTAACGAGTTTTCGCCTGGCAAAATTGAACCCGTGTACCGATGTTGTTGCGAAATATCTCCTTAGACTTGTGTTGTGATGCTGATTAAAACAATACCAAATATAATAATCAATATAGTTCTAAACAAATTTTCACCATTCAACTGAAGTGTCATCATGCTTCTTTGCATAGCAGAGACAGCAATGTTTAACGAGTTTTCGCCTGGCAAAATTGAACCCGTGTACCGATGTTGTTGCGAAATATCTCCTTAGACTTGTGTTGTGATGCTGATTAAAACAGTATCAAATATAATAATCAATATAGTTCTAAACAAATTTTCACCATTCAACTGAAGTGTTGACAGAGACAGCAATGTTTAACGAGTTTTCGCCTGGCAAAATTGAACCCGTGTACCGATGTTGTTGCGAAATATCTCCTTAGACTTGTGTTGTGATGCTGATTAAAACAATACCAAATATAATAATCAATATAGTTCTAAACAAATTTTCACCATTCAACTGAAGTGTCATCATGCTTCTTTGCATAGCAGAGACAGCAATGTTTAACGAGTTTTCGCCTGGCAAAATTGAACCCGTGTACCGATGTAAATGCAAAATATCTCCTTAGACTTGTGTTGTGATGCTGATTAAAACAGTATCAAATATAATAATCAATATAGTTCTAAGCAAATTTTCACCATTCAACTCAAGTGTCATCATGCTTCTTCGCATAGCAGAGACAGCAATGTTTAACGAGTTTTCGCCTGGCAAAATTGAACCCGTGTACCGATGTAGTTGCGAAATATCTCCTTATACTTGTGTTGTGATGCTGATTAAAACAGTATCAAATATAATAATCAATATAGTTCTAAACAAATTTTCACCATTCAACTGAAGTGTTGACAGAGACAGCAATGTTTAACGAGTTTTCGCCTGGCAAAATTGAACCCGTGTACCGATGTTGTTGCGAAATATCTCCTTAGACTTGTGTTGTGATGCTGATTAAAACAATACCAAATATAATAATCAATATAGTTCTAAACAAATTTTCACCATTCAACTGAAGTGTCATCATGCTTCTTTGCATAGCAGAGACAGCAATGTTTAACGAGTTTTCGCCTGGCAAAATTGAACCCGTGTACCGATGTTGTTGCGAAATATCTCCTTAGACTTGTGTTGTGATGCTGATTAAAACAGTATCAAATATAATAATCAATATAGTTCTAAACAAATTTTCACCATTCAACTGAAGTGTTGACAGAGACAGCAATGTTTAACGAGTTTTCGCCTGGCAAAATTGAACCCGTGTACCGATGTTGTTGCGAAATATCTCCTTAGACTTGTGTTGTGATGCTGATTAAAACAATACCAAATATAATAATCAATATAGTTCTAAACAAATTTTCACCATTCAACTGAAGTGTCATTATGCTTCTTTGCATAGCAGAGACAGCAATATTTAACGAGTTTTCGCCTGGCAAAATTGAACCCGTGTACCGATGTAGTTGCGAAATATCTCCTTAGACTTGTGTTGTGATGCTGATTAAAACAGTATCAAATATAATAATCAATATAGTTCTAAGCAAATTTTCACCATTCAACTCAAGTGTCATCATGCTTCTTCGCATAGCAGAGACAGCAATGTTTAACGAGTTTTCGCCTGGCAAAATTGAACCCGTGTACCGATGTAGTTGCGAAATATCTCCTTAGACTTGTGTTGTGATGCTGATTAAAACAGTATCAAATATAATAATCAATATAGTTCTAAGCAAATTTTCACCATTCAACTCAAGTGTCATCATGCTTCTTCGCATAGCAGAGACAGCAATGTTTAACGAGTTTTCGCCTGGCAAAATTGAACCCGTGTACCGATATAGTTGCGAAATATCTCCTTATACTTGTGTTGTGATGCTGATTAAAACAGTATCAAATATAATAATCAATATAGTTCTAAACAAATTTTCACCATTCAACTGAAGTGTCATCATGCTTCTTTGCATAGCAGAGACAGCAATGTTTAACGAGTTTTCGCCTGGCAAAATTGAACCCGTGTACCGATGTTGTTGCGAAATATCTCCTTATACTTGTGTTGTGATGCTGATTAAAACAGTATCAAATATAATAATCAATATAGTTCTAAACAAATTTTCACCATTCAACTGAAGTGTCATCATGCTTCTTTGCATAGCAGAGACAGCAATGTTTAACGAGTTTTCACCTGGCAAAATTGAACCCGTGTACCGATGTTGTTGCGAAATATCTCCTTAGACTTGTGTTGTGATGCTGATTAAAACAATACCAAATATAATAATCAATATAGTTCTAAACAAATTTTCACCATTCAACTGAAGTGTTGACAGAGACAGCAATGTTTAACGAGTTTTCACCTGGCAAAATTGAACCCGTGTACCGATGTTGTTGTGAAATATCTCCTTATACTTGTGTTGTGATGCTGATTAAAACAGTATCAAATATAATAATCAATATAGTTCTAAACAAATTTTCACCATTCAACTCAAGTGTCATCATGCTTCTTTGCATAGAGGAAACAGCAATGTTTAACGAGTTTTCGCCTGGCAAAATTGAACCCGTGTACCGATGTTGTTGCGAAATATTTCCTTATACTTGTGTTGTGATGCTGATTAAAACAGTATCAAATATAATAATCAATATAGTTCTAAACAAATTTTCACCATTCAACTCAAGTGTCATCATGCTTCTTTGCATAGAGGAAACAGCAATGTTTAACGAGTTTTCGCCTGGCAAAATTGAACCCGTGTACCGATGTTGTTGCGAAATATCTCCTTATACTTGTGTTGTGATGCTGATTAAAACAGTATCAAATATAATAATCAATATAGTTCTAAACAAATTTTCACCATTCAACTGAAGTGTCATCATGCTTCTTTGCATAGCAGAGACAGCAATGTTTAACGAGTTTTCACCTGGCAAAATTGAACCCGTGTACCGATGTAGTTGCGAAATATCTCCTTAGACTTGTGTTGTGATGCTGATTAAAACAATACCAAATATAATAATCAATATAGTTCTAAACAAATTTTCACCATTCAACTGAAGTGTTGACAGAGACAGCAATGTTTAACAAGTTTTCACCTGGCAAAATTGAACCCGTGTACCGATGTTGTTGCGAAACATCTCCTTAGACTTGTGTTGTGATGTTGAATAAAACAGTATCAAATATAATAATCAATATAGTTCTAAACAAATTTTCACCATTCAACTGAAGTGTTGACAGAGACAGCAATGTTTAACGAGTTTGCACCTGGCAAAATTGAACCCGTGTACCGATGTTGTTGCGAAACATCTCCTTAGACTTGCGTTGTGATGCTGATTAAAACAGTATCAAATATAATAATCAATATAGTTCTAAACAAATTTTCACAATTGAACTGAAGTGTTGACAGAGACAGCAATGTTTAACGAGTTTTCGCTTGGCAAAATTGAACCCGTGTACCGATGTTGTTGCGAAATATCTCCTTAGACTTGTGTTGTGATGCTGATTAAAACAATACCAAATATAATAATCAATATAGTTCTAAACAAATTTTCACCATTCAACTGAAGTGTCATCATGCTTCTTTGCATAGCAGAGACAGCAATGTTTAACGAGTTTTCGCCTGGCAAAATTGAACCCGTGTACCGATGTTGTTGCGAAATATCTCCTTATACTTGTGTTGTGATGCTGATTAAAACAGTATCAAATATAATAATCAATATAGTTCTAAACAAATTTTCACCATTCAACTGAAGTGTCATCATGCTTCTTTGCATAGCAGAGACAGCAATGTTAAACGAGTTTTCGCCTGGCAAAATTGAACCCGTGTACCGATGTAGTTGCGAAATATCTCCTTAGACTTGTGTTGTGATGCTGATTAAAACAGTATCAAATATAATAATCAATATAGTTCTAAGCAAATTTTCACCATTCAACTCAAGTGTCATCATGCTTCTTTGCATAGCAGAGACAGCAATGTTTAACGAGTTTTCGCCTGGCAAAATTGAACCCGTGTACCGATGTAGTTGCGAAATATCTCCTTATACTTGTGTTGTGATGCTGATTAAAACAGTATCAAATATAATAATCAATATAGTTCTAAACAAATTTTCACCATTCAACTGAAGTGTTGACAGAGACAGCAATGTTTAACGAGTTTTCGCCTGGCAAAATTGAACCCCTGTATCGATGTTGTTGCGAAATATCTCCTTATACTTGTGTTGTGATGCTGATTAAAACAGTATCAAATATAATAATCAATATAGTTCTAAACAAATTTTCACCATTCAACTGAAGTGTCATCATGCTTCTTTGCATAGCAGAGACAGCAATGTTTAACGAGTTTTCGCCTGGCAAAATTGAACCCGTGTACCGATGTTGTTGCGAAATATCTCCTTATACTTGTGTTGTGATGCTGATTAAAACAGTATCAAATATAATAATCAATATAGTTCTAAACAAATTTTCACCATTCAACTCAAGTGTCATCATGCTTCTTTGCATAGAGGAAACAGCAATGTTTAACGAGTTTTCGCCTGGCAAAATTGAACCCGTGTACCGATGTTGTTGCGAAATATTTCCTTATACTTGTGTTGTGATGCTGATTAAAACAGTATCAAATATAATAATCAATATAGTTCTAAACAAATTTTCACCATTCAACTCAAGTGTCATCATGCTTCTTTGCATAGAGGAAACAGCAATGTTTAACGAGTTTTCGCCTGGCAAAATTGAACCCGTGTACCGATGTTGTTGCGAAATATCTCCTTATACTTGTGTTGTGATGCTGATTAAAACAGTATCAAATATAATAATCAATATAGTTCTAAACAAATTTTCACCATTCAACTGAAGTGTCATCATGCTTCTTTGCATAGCAGAGACAGCAATGTTTAACGAGTTTTCACCTGGCAAAATTGAACCCGTGTACCGATGTAGTTGCGAAATATCTCCTTAGACTTGTGTTGTGATGCTGATTAAAACAATACCAAATATAATAATCAATATAGTTCTAAACAAATTTTCACCATTCAACTGAAGTGTTGACAGAGACAGCAATGTTTAACGAGTTTGCACCTGGCAAAATTGAACCCGTGTACCGATGTTGTTGCGAAACATCTCCTTAGACTTGCGTTGTGATGCTGATTAAAACAATACCAAATATAATAATCAATATAGTTCTAAACAAATTTTCACAATTGAACTGAAGTGTTGACAGAGACAGCAATGTTTAACGAGTTTTCGCCTGGCAAAATTGAACCCGTGTACCGATGTTGTTGCGAAATATCTCCTTAGACTTGTGTTGTGATGCTGATTAAAACAATACCAAATATAATAATCAATATAGTTCTAAACAAATTTTCACCATTCAACTGAAGTGTCATCATGCTTCTTTGCATAGCAGAGACAGCAATGTTTAACGAGTTTTCGCCTGGCAAAATTGAACCCGTGTACCGATGTTGTTGCGAAATATCTCCTTATACTTGTGTTGTGATGCTGATTAAAACAGTATCAAATATAATAATCAATATAGTTCTAAACAAATTTTCACCATTCAACTGAAGTGTCATCATGCTTCTTTGCATAGCAGAGACAGCAATGTTAAACGAGTTTTCGCCTGGCAAAATTGAACCCGTGTACCGATGTAGTTGCGAAATATCTCCTTAGACTTGTGTTGTGATGCTGATTAAAACAGTATCAAATATAATAATCAATATAGTTCTAAGCAAATTTTCACCATTCAACTCAAGTGTCATCATGCTTCTTTGCATAGCAGAGACAGCAATGTTTAACGAGTTTTCGCCTGGCAAAATTGAACCCGTGTACCGATGTAGTTGCGAAATATCTCCTTATACTTGTGTTGTGATGCTGATTAAAACAGTATCAAATATAATAATCAATATAGTTCTAAACAAATTTTCACCATTCAACTGAAGTGTTGACAGAGACAGCAATGTTTAACGAGTTTTCGCCTGGCAAAATTGAACCCCTGTATCGATGTTGTTGCGAAATATCTCCTTATACTTGTGTTGTGATGCTGATTAAAACAGTATCAAATATAATAATCAATATAGTTCTAAACAAATTTTCACCATTCAACTGAAGTGTCATCATGCTTCTTTGCATAGCAGAGACAGCAATGTTTAACGAGTTTTCGCCTGGCAAAATTGAACCCGTGTACCGATGTTGTTGCGAAATATCTCCTTATACTTGTGTTGTGATGCTGATTAAAACAGTATCAAATATAATAATCAATATAGTTCTAAACAAATTTTCACCATTCAACTGAAGTGTTGACAGAGACAGCAATGTTTAACGAGTTTTCGCCTGGCAAAATTGAACCCGTGTACCGATGTTGTTGCGAAATATCTCCTTAGACTTGTGTTGTGATGCTGATTAAAACAATACCAAATATAATAATCAATATAGTTATAAACAAATTTTCACCATTCAACTGAAGTGTCATCATGCTTCTTTGCATAGCAGAGACAGCAATGTTTAACGAGTTTTCGCCTGGCAAAATTGAACCCGTGTACCGATGTAGTTGCGAAATATCTCCTTAGACTTGTGTTGTGATGCTGATTAAAATAGTATCAAATATAATAATCAATATAGTTCTAAGCAAATTTTCACCATTCAACTCAAGTGTCATCATGCTTCTTTGCATAGCAGAGACAGCAATGTTTAACGAGTTTTCGCCTGGCAAAATTGAACCCGTGTACCGATGTAGTTGCGAAATATCTCCTTATACTTGTGTTGTGATGCTGATTAAAACAGTATCAAATATAATAATCAATATAGTTCTAAACAAATTTTCACCATTCAACTGAAGTGTTGACAGAGACAGCAATGTTTAACGAGTTTTCGCCTGGCAAAATTGAACCCGTGTACCGATGTTGTTGCGAAATATCTCCTTATACTTGTGTTGTGATGCTGATTAAAACAGTATCAAATATAATAATCAATATAGTTCTAAACAAATTTTCACCATTCAACTGAAGTGTCATCATGCTTCTTTGCATAGCAGAGACAGCAATGTTTAACGAGTTTTCGCCTGGCAAAATTGAACCCGTGTACCGATGTTGTTGCGAAATATCTCCTTATACTTGTGTTGTGATGCTGATTAAAACAGTATCAAATATAATAATCAATATAGTTCTAAACAAATTTTCACCATTCAACTGAAGTGTCATCATGCTTCTTTGCATAGCAGAGACAGCAATGTTTAACGAGTTTTCACCTGGCAAAATTGAACCCGTGTACCGATGTTGTTGCGAAATATCTCCTTAGACTTGTGTTGTGATGCTGATTAAAACAATACCAAATATAATAATCAATATAGTTCTAAACAAATTTTCACCATTCAACTGAAGTTTTGACAGAGACAGCAATGTTTAACGAGTTTTCACCTGGCAAAATTGAACCCGTGTACCGATGTTGTTGCGAAATATCTCCTTAGACTTGTGTTGTGATGCTGATTAAAACAGTATCAAATATAATAATCAATATAGTTCTAAACAAATTTTCACCATTCAACTGAAGTGTTGACAGAGACAGCAATGTTTAACGAGTTTTCGCCTGGCAAAATTGAACCCGTGTACCGATGTTGTTGCGAAATATCTCCTTATACTTGTGTTGTGATGCTGATTAAAACAGTATCAAATATAATAATCAATATAGTTCTAAACAAATTTTCACCATTCAACTGAAGTGTCATCATGCTTCTTTGCATAGCAGAGACAGCAATGTTTAACGAGTTTTCGCCTGGCAAAATTGAACCCGTGTACCGATGTTGTTGCGAAATATCTCCTTAGACTTGTGTTGTGATGCTGATTAAAACAGTATCAAATATAATAATCAATATAGTTCTAAACAAATTTTCGCCATTCAACTGAAGTGTCATCATGCTTCTTTGCATAGCAGAGACAGCAATGTTTAACGAGTTTTCGCCTGGCAAAATTGAACCCGTGTACCGATGTAGTTGCGAAATATCTCCTTAGACTTGTGTTGTGATGCTGATTAAAACAGTATCAAATATAATAATCAATATAGTTCTAAACAAATTTTCACCATTCAACTGAAGTGTCATCATGCTTCTTTGCATAGCAGAGACAGCAATGTTTAACGAGTTTTCGCCTGGCATAATTGAACCCGAGTACCGATGTTGTTGCGAAATATCTCCTTAGACTTCTGTTGTGATGCTGATTAAAACAGTATCAAATATAATAATCAATATAGTTCTAAACAAATTTTCACCATTCAACTGAAGTGTCATCATGCTTCTTTGCATAGCAGAGACAGCAATGTTTAACGAGTTTTCACCTGGCAAAATTAAACCTGTGTACCGATGTTGTTGCGAAATATCTCCTTAGACTTGTGTTGTGATGCTGATTAAAACAGTAACAAATATAATAATCAATATTAGTTCTAAGCAAATTTTCACCATTCAACTGAAGTGTCATCATGCTTCTTTGCATAGCAGAGACAGCAATGTTTAACGAGTTTTCACCTGGCAAAATTTAACCTGTGTACCGATGTTGTTGCGAAATATCTCCTTAGACTTGTGTTGTGATGCTGATTAAAACATTAACAAATATAATAATCAATATAGTTCTAAACAAATTTTCACCATTCAACTGAAGTGTTGACAGAGACAGCAATGTTTAACGAGTTTTCGCCTGGCAAAATTGAACCCGTGTACCGATGTTGTTGCGAAACATCTCCTTAGACTTGTGTTGTGATGCTGATTAAAACAGTATCAAATATAATAATCAATATAGTTCTAAACAAATTTTCACCATTCAACTGAAGTGTCATCATGCTTCTTTGCATAGCAGAGACAGCAATGTTTAACGAGTTTTCGCCTGGCAAAATTGAACCCGTGTACCGATGTTGTTGCGAAATATCTCCTTATAATTGTGTTGTGATGCTGATTAAAACAGTATCAAATATAATAATCAATATAGTTCTAAACAAATTTTCACCATTCAACTCAAGTGTCATCATGCTTCTTTGCATAGCAGAGACAGCAATGTTTAACGAGTTTTCGCCTGGCAAAATTGAACCCGTGTACCGATGTTGTTGCGAAATATCTCCTTAGACTTGTGTTGTGATGCTGATTAAAACAGTATCAAATATAATAATCAATATAGTTCTAAACAAATTTTCACCATTCAACTGAAGTGTCATCATGCTTCTTTGCATAGCAGAGACAGCAATGTTTAACGAGTTTTCGCCTGGCAAAATTGAACCCGTGTACCGATGTTGTTGCGAAATATCTCCTTATACTTGTGTTGTGATGCTGATTAAAACAGTATCAAATATAATAATCAATATAGTTCTAAACAAATTTTCACCATTCAACTCAAGTGTCATCATGCTTCTTTGCATAGCAGAGACAGGAATGTTTAACGAGTTTTCGCCTGGCAAAATTGAACCCGTGTACCGATGTTGTTGCGAAATATCTCCTTAGACTTGTGTTGTGATGCTGATTAAAACAATACCAAATATAATAATCAATATAGTTCTAAACAAATTTTCACCATTCAACTGAAGTGTTGACAGAGACAGCAATGTTTAACAAGTTTTCACCTGGCAAAATTGAACCCGTGTACCGATGTTGTTGCGAAACATCTCCTTAGACTTGTGTTGTGATGCTGAATAAAAAAGTATCAAATATAATAATCAATATAGTTCTAAACAAATTTTCACCATTCAACTGAAGTGTTGACAGAGACAGCAATGTTTAACGAGTTTTCACCTGGCAAAATTGAACCCGTGTACCGATGTTGTTGCGAAACATCTCCTTAGACTTGTGTTGTGATGCTGATTAAAACAATACCAAATATAATAATCAATATAGTTCTAAACAAATTTTCACCATTCAACTGAAGTGTTGACAGAGACAGCAATGTTTAACGAGTTTTCGCCTGGCAAAATTGAACCCGTGTACCGATGTTGTTGCGAAATATCTCCTTAGACTTGTGTTGTGATGCTGATTAAAACAATACCAAATATAATAATCAATATAGTTCTAAACAAATTTTCACCATTCAACTGAAGTGTCATCATGCTTCTTTGCATAGCAGAGACAGCAATGTTTAACGAGTTTTCGCCTGGCAAAATTGAACCCGTGTACCGATGTAGTTGCGAAATATCTCCTTAGACTTGTGTTGTGATGCTGATTAAAACAGTATCAAATATAATAATCAATATAGTTCTAAGCAAATTTTCACCATTCAACTCAAGTGTCATCATGCTTCTTTGCATAGCAGAGACAGCAATGTTTAACGAGTTTTCGCCTGGCAAAATTGAACCCGTGTACCGATGTAGTTGCGAAATATCTCCTTATACTTGTGTTGTGATGCTGATTAAAACAGTATCAAATATAATAATCAATATAGTTCTAAACAAATTTTCACCATTCAACTGAAGTGTTGACAGAGACAGCAATGTTTAACGAGTTTTCGCCTGGCAAAATTGAACCCCTGAATCGATGTTGTTGCGAAATATCTCCTTATACTTGTGTTGTGATGCTGATTAAAACAGTATCAAATATAATAATCAATATAGTTCTAAACAAATTTTCACCATTCAACTGAAGTGTCATCATGCTTCTTTGCATAGCAGAGACAGCAATGTTTAACGAGTTTTCGCCTGGCAAAATTGAACCCGTGTACCGATGTTGTTGCGAAATATCTCCTTATACTTGTGTTGTGATGCTGATTAAAACAGTATCAAATATAATAATCAATATAGTTCTAAACAAATTTTCACCATTCAACTGAAGTGTTGACAGAGACAGCAATGTTTAACGAGTTTTCGCCTGGCAAAATTGAACCCGTGTACCGATGTTGTTGCGAAATATCTCCTTAGACTTGTGTTGTGATGCTGATTAAAACAATACCAAATATAATAATCAATATAGTTCTAAACAAATTTTCACCATTCAACTGAAGTGTCATCATGCTTCTTTGCATAGCAGAGACAGCAATGTTTAACGAGTTTTCGCCTGGCAAAATTGAACTCGTGTACCGATGTAGTTGCGAAATATCTCCTTAGACTTGTGTTGTGATGCTGATTAAAACAGTATCAAATATAATAATCAATATAGTTCTAAGCAAATTTTCACCATTCAACTCAAGTGTCATCATGCTTCTTTGCATAGCAGAGACAGCAATGTTTAACGAGTTTTCGCCTGGCAAAATTGAACCCGTGTACCGATGTAGTTGCGAAATATCTCCTTATACTTGTGTTGTGATGCTGATTAAAACAGTATCAAATATAATAATCAATATAGTTCTAAACAAATTTTCACCATTCAACTGAAGTGTTGACAGAGACAGCAATGTTTAACGAGTTTTCGCCTGGCAAAATTGAACCCGTGTACCGATGTTGTTGCGAAATATCTCCTTATACTTGTGTTGTGATGCTGATTAAAACAGTATCAAATATAATAATCAATATAGTTCTAAACAAATTTTCACCATTCAACTGAAGTGTCATCATGCTTCTTTGCATAGCAGAGACAGCAATGTTTAACGAGTTTTCGCCTGGCAAAATTGAACCCGTGTACCGATGTTGTTGCGAAATATCTCCTTATACTTGTGTTGTGATGCTGATTAAAACAGTATCAAATATAATAATCAATATAGTTCTAAACAAATTTTCACCATTCAACTGAAGTGTCATCATGCTTGTTTGCATAGCAGAGACAGCAATGTTTAACGAGTTTTCACCTGGCAAAATTGAACCCGTGTACCGATGTTGTTGCGAAATATCTCCTTAGACTTGTGTTGTGATGCTGATTAAAACAATACCAAATATAATAATCAATATAGTTCTAAACAAATTTTCACCATTCAACTGAAGTGTTGACAGAGACAGCAATGTTTAACGAGTTTTCACCTGGCAAAATTGAACCCGTGTACCGATGTTGTTGCGAAATATCTCCTTAGACTTGTGTTGTGATGCTGATTAAAACAGTATCAAATATAATAATCAATATAGTTCTAAACAAATTTTCACCATTCAACTGAAGTGTTGACAGAGACAGCAATGTTTAACGAGTTTTCGCCTGGCAAAATTGAACCCGTGTACCGATGTTGTTGCGAAATATCTCCTTAGACTTGTGTTGTGATGCTGATTAAAACAGTATCAAATATAATAATCAATATAGTTCTAAACAAATTTTCACCATTCAACTGAAGTGTCATCATGCTTCTTTGCATAGCAGAGACAGCAATGTTTAACGAGTTTTCGCCTGGCAAAATTGAACCCGTGTACCGATGTTGTTGCGAAATATCTCCTTAGACTTGTGTTGTGATGCTGATTAAAACAGTATCAAATATAATAATCAATATAGTTCTAAACAAATTTTCACCATTCAACTGAAGTGTCATCATGCTTCTTTGCATAGCAGAGACAGCAATGTTTAACGAGTTTTCGCCTGGCAAAATTGAACCCGTGTATCGATGTTGTTGCGAATTATCTCCTTAGACTTGTGTTGTGATGCTGATTAAAACAATACCAAATATAATAATCAACATAGTTCTAAACAAATTTTCACCATTCAACTGAAGTGTCGTCATGCTTCTTTGCATAGCAGAGACAGCAATGTTTAACGAGTTTTCGCCTGGCAAAATTGAACCCGTGTACCGATGTAGTTGCGAAATATCTCCTTAGACTTGTGTTGTGATGCTGATTAAAACAGTATCAAATATAATAATCAATATAGTTCTAAACAAATTTTCACCATTCAACTGAAGTGTCATCATGCTTCTTTGCATAGCAGAGACAGCAATGTTTAACGAGTTTTCGCCTGGCAAAATTGAACCCGTGTACCGATGTTGTTGCGAAATATCTCCTTATACTTGTGTTGTGATGCTGATTAAAACAGTATCAAATATAATAATCAATATAGTTCTAAACAAATTTTCACCATTCAACTGAAGTGTCATCATGCTTCTTTGCATAGCAGAGACAGCAATGTTTAACGAGTTTTCGCCTGGCAAAATTGAACCCGTGTACCGATGTTGTTGCGAAATATCTCCTTAGACTTGTGTTGTGATGCTGATTAAAACAGTATCAAATATAATAATCTATATAGTTCTAAACAAATTTTCACCATTCAACTGAAGTGTCATCATGCTTCTTTGCATAGCAGAGACAGTAATGTTTAACGAGTTTTCGGCTGGCAAAATTGAACCCGTGTACCGATGTTGTTGCAAAATATCTCCTTATACTTGTGTTGTGATGCTGATTAAAACAGTATCAAATATAATAATCAATATAGTTCTAAACAAATTTTCACCATTCAACTCAAGTGTCATCATGCTTCTTTGCATAGCAGAGACAGCAATGTTTAACGAGTTTTCGCCTGGCAAAATTGAACCCGTGTACCGATGTTGTTGCGAAATATCTCCTTAGACTTGTGTTGTGATGCTGATTAAAACAATACCAAATATAATAATCAATATAGTTCTAAACAAATTTTCACCATTCAACTGAAGTGTTGACAGAGACAGCAATGTTTAACAAGTTTTCACCTGGCAAAATTGAACCCGTGTACCGATGTTGTTGCGAAATATCTCCTTAGACTTGTGTTGTGATGCTGAATAAAAAAGTAGCAAATATAATAATCAATATAGTTCTAAACAAATTTTCACCATTCAACTGAAGTGTTGACAGAGACAGCAATGTTTAACGAGTTTTCACCTGGCAAAATTGAACCCGTGTACCGATGTTGTTGCGAAACATCTCCTTAGACTTGTGTTGTGATGCTGATTAAAACAGTACCAAATATAATAATCAATATAGTTCTAAACAAATTTTCACCATTCAACTGAAGTGTTGACAGAGACAGCAATGTTTAACGAGTTTTCGCCTGGCAAAATTGAACCCGTGTACCGATGTTGTTGCGAAATATCTCCTTAGACTTGTGTTGTGATGCTGATTAAAACAATACCAAATATAATAATCAATATAGTTCTAAACAAATTTTCACCATTCAACTGAAGTGTCATCATGCTTCTTTGCATAGCAGAGACAGCAATGTTTAACGAGTTTTCGCCTGGCAAAATTGAACCCGTGTACCGATGTAGTTGCGAAATATCTCCTTAGACTTGTGTTGTGATGCTGATTAAAACAGTATCAAATATAATAATCAATATAGTTCTAAGCAAATTTTCACCATTCAACTCAAGTGTCATCATGCTTCTTTGCATAGCAGAGACAGCAATGTTTAACGAGTTTTCGCCTGGCAAAATTGAACCCGTGTACCGATGTAGTTGCGAAATATCTCCTTATACTTGTGTTGTGATGCTGATTAAAACAGTATCAAATATAATAATCAATATAGTTCTAAACAAATTTTCACCATTCAACTGAAGTGTTGACAGAGACAGCAATGTTTAACGAGTTTTCGCCTGGCAAAATTGAACCCGTGTACCGATGTTGTTGCGAAATATCTCCTTATACTTGTGTTGTGATGCTGATTAAAACAGTATCAAATATAATAATCAATATAGTTCTAAACAAATTTTCACCATTCAACTGAAGTGTCATCATGCTTCTTTGCATAGCAGAGACAGCAATGTTTAACGAGTTTTCGCCTGGCAAAATTGAACCCGTGTACCGATGTTGTTGCGAAATATCTCCTTATACTTGTGTTGTGATGCTGATTAAAACAGTATCAAATATAATAATCAATATAGTTCTAAACAAATTTTCACCATTCAACTGAAGTGTCATCATGCTTCTTTGCATAGCAGAGACAGCAATGTTTAACGAGTTTTCACCTGGCAAAATTGAACCCGTGTACCGATGTTGTTGCGAAATATCTCCTTAGACTTGTGTTGTGATGCTGATTAAAACAATACCAAATATAATAATCAATATAGTTCTAAACAAATTTTCACCATTCAACTGAAGTGTTGACAGAGACAGCAATGTTTAACGAGTTTTCACCTGGCAAAATTGAACCCGTGTACCGATGTTGTTGCGAAATATCTCCTTATACTTGTGTTGTGATGCTGATTAAAACAGTATCAAATATAATAATCAATATAGTTCTAAACAAATTTTCACCATTCAACTCAAGTGTCATCATGCTTCTTTGCATAGAGGAAACAGCAATGTTTAACGAGTTTTCGCCTGGCAAAATTGAACCCGTGTACCGATGTTGTTGCGAAATATCTCCTTAGACTTGTGTTGTGATGCTGATTAAAACAGTATCAAATATAATAATCAATATAGTTCTAAACAAATTTTCACCATTCAACTCAAGTGTCATCATGCTTCTTTGCATAGAGGAAACAGCAATGTTTAACGAGTTTTCGCCTGGCAAAATTGAACCCGTGTACCGATGTTGTTGCGAAATATCTCCTTATACTTGTGTTGTGATGCTGATTAAAACAGTATCAAATATAATAATCAATATAGTTCTAAACAAATTTTCACCATTCAACTGAAGTGTCATCATGCTTCTTTGCATAGCAGAGACAGCAATGTTTAACGAGTTTTCACCTGGCAAAATTGAACCCGTGTACCGATGTAGTTGCGAAATATCTCCTTAGACTTGTGTTGTGATGCTGATTAAAACAATACCAAATATAATAATCAATATAGTTCTAAACAAATTTTCACCATTCAACTGAAGTGTTGACAGAGACAGCAATGTTTAACAAGTTTTCACCTGGCAAAATTGAACCCGTGTACCGATGTTGTTGCGAAACATCTCCTTAGACTTGTGTTGTGATGCTGAATAAAACAGTATCAAATATAATAATCAATATAGTTCTAAACAAATTTTCACCATTCAACTGAAGTGTTGACAGAGACAGCAATGTTTAACGAGTTTTCACCTGGCAAAATTGAACCCGTGTACCGATGTTGTTGCGAAACATCTCCTTAGACTTGTGTTGTGATGCTGATTAAAACAATACCAAATATAATAATCAATATAGTTCTAAACAAATTTTCACCATTCAACTGAAGTGTTGACAGAGACAGCAATGTTTAACGAGTTTTCGCCTGGCAAAATTGAACCCGTGTACCGATGTTGTTGCGAAATATCTCCTTAGACTTGTGTTGTGATGCTGATTAAAACAATACCAAATATAATAATCAATATAGTTCTAAACAAATTTTCACCATTCAACTGAAGTGTCATCATGCTTCTTTGCATAGCAGAGACAGCAATGTTAAACGAGTTTTCGCCTGGCAAAATTGAACCCGTGTACCGATGTAGTTGCGAAATATCTCCTTAGACTTGTGTTGTGATGCTGAATAAAACAGTATCAAATATAATAATCAATATAGTTCTAAACAAATTTTCACCATTCAACTGAAGTGTTGACAGAGACAGCAATGTTTAACGAGTTTTCACCTGGCAAAATTGAACCCGTGTACCGATGTTGTTGCGAAACATCTCCTTAGACTTGTGTTGTGATGCTGATTAAAACAATACCAAATATAATAATCAATATAGTTCTAAACAAATTTTCACCATTCAACTGAAGTGTTGACAGAGACAGCAATGTTTAACGAGTTTTCGCCTGGCAAAATTGAACCCCTGTATCGATGTTGTTGCGAAATATCTCCTTATACTTGTGTTGTGATGCTGATTAAAACAGTACCAAATATAATAATCAATATAGTTCTAAACAAATTTTCACCATTCAACTGAAGTGTCATCATGCTTCTTTGCATAGCAGAGACAGCAATGTTTAACGAGTTTTCGCCTGGCAAAATTGAACCCGTGTACCGATGTTGTTGCGAAATATCTCCTTATACTTGTGTTGTGATGCTGATTAAAACAGTATCAAATATAATAATCAATATAGTTCTAAACAAATTTTCACCATTCAACTGAAGTGTTGACAGAGACAGCAATGTTTAACGAGTTTTCGCCTGGCAAAATTGAACCCGTGTACCGATGTTGTTGCGAAATATCTCCTTAGACTTGTGTTGTGATGCTGATTAAAACAATACCAAATATAATAATCAATATAGTTATAAACAAATTTTCACCATTCAACTGAAGTGTCATCATGCTTCTTTGCATAGCAGAGACAGCAATGTTTAACGAGTTTTCGCCTGGCAAAATTGAACCCGTGTACCGATGTAGTTGCGAAATATCTCCTTAGACTTGTGTTGTGATGCTGATTAAAACAGTATCAAATATAATAATCAATATAGTTCTAAGCAAATTTTCACCATTCAACTCAAGTGTCATCATGCTTCTTTGCATAGCAGAGACAGCAATGTTTAACGAGTTTTCGCCTGGCAAAATTGAACCCGTGTACCGATGTAGTTGCGAAATATCTCCTTATACTTGTGTTGTGATGCTGATTAAAACAGTATCAAATATAATAATCAATATAGTTCTAAACAAATTTTCACCATTCAACTGAAGTGTTGACAGAGACAGCAATGTTTAACGAGTTTTCGCCTGGCAAAATTGAACCCGTGTACCGATGTTGTTGCGAAATATCTCCTTATACTTGTGTTGTGATGCTGATTAAAACAGTATCAAATATAATAATCAATATAGTTCTAAACAAATTTTCACCATTCAACTGAAGTGTCATCATGCTTCTTTGCATAGCAGATACAGCAATGTTTAACGAGTTTTCGCCTGGCAAAATTGAACCCGTGTACCGATGTTGTTGCGAAATATCTCCTTATACTTGTGTTGTGATGCTGATTAAAACAGTATCAAATATAATAATCAATATAGTTCTAAACAAATTTTCACCATTCAACTGAAGTGTCATCATGCTTCTTTGCATAGCAGAGACAGCAATGTTTAACGAGTTTTCACCTGGCAAAATTGAACCCGTGTACCGATGTAGTTGCGAAATATCTCCTTAGACTTGTGTTGTGATGCTGATTAAAACAATACCAAATATAATAATCAATATAGTTCTAAACAAATTTTCACCATTCAACTGAAGTGTTGACAGAGACAGCAATGTTTAACAAGTTTTCACCTGGCAAAATTGAACCCGTGTACCGATGTTGTTGCGAAACATCTCCTTAGACTTGTGTTGTGATGCTGAATAAAACAGTATCAAATATAATAATCAATATAGTTCTAAACAAATTTTCACCATTCAACTGAAGTGTTGACAGAGACAGCAATGTTTAACGAGTTTTCACCTGGCAAAATTGAACCCGTGTACCGATGTTGTTGCGAAATATCTCCTTATACTTGTGTTGTGATGCTGATTAAAACAGTATCAAATATAATAATCAATATAGTTCTAAACAAATTTTCACCATTCAACTGAAGTGTCATCATGCTTCTTTGCATAGCAGAGACAGCAATGTTTAACGAGTTTTCGCCTGGCAAAATTGAACCCGTGTACCGATGTTGTTGCGAAATATCTCCTTATACTTGTGTTGTGATGCTGATTAAAACAGTATCAAATATAATAATCAATATAGTTCTAAACAAATTTTCACCATTCAACTGAAGTGTCATCATGCTTCTTTGCATAGCAGAGACAGCAATGTTTAACGAGTTTTCACCTGGCAAAATTGAACCCGTGTACCGATGTTGTTGCGAAATATCTCCTTAGACTTGTGTTGTGATGCTGATTAAAACAATACCAAATATAATAATCAATATAGTTCTAAACAAATTTTCACCATTCAACTGAAGTGTTGACAGAGACAGCAATGTTTAACGAGTTTTCACCTGGCAAAATTGAACCCGTGTACCGATGTTGTTGCGAAATATCTCCTTATACTTGTGTTGTGATGCTGATTAAAACAGTATCAAATATAATAATCAATATAGTTCTAAACAAATTTTCACCATTCAACTCAAGTGTCATCATGCTTCTTTGCATAGAGGAAACAGCAATGTTTAACGAGTTTTCGCCTGGCAAAATTGAACCCGTGTACCGATGTTGTTGCGAAATATCTCCTTAGACTTGTGTTGTGATGCTGATTAAAACAGTATCAAATATAATAATCAATATAGTACTAAACAAATTTTCACCATTCAACTCAAGTGTCATCATGCTTCTTTGCATAGAGGAAACAGCAATGTTTAACGAGTTTTCGCCTGGCAAAATTGAACCCGTGTACCGATGTTGTTGCGAAATATCTCCTTATACTTGTGTTGTGATGCTGATTAAAACAGTATCAAATATAATAATCAATATAGTTCTAAACAAATTTTCACCATTCAACTGAAGTGTCATCATGCTTCTTTGCATAGCAGAGACAGCAATGTTTAACGAGTTTTCACCTGGCAAAATTGAACCCGTGTACCGATGTAGTTGCGAAATATCTCCTTAGACTTGTGTTGTGATGCTGATTAAAACAATACCAAATATAATAATCAATATAGTTCTAAACAAATTTTCACCATTCAACTGAAGTGTTGACAGAGACAGCAATGTTTAACAAGTTTTCACCTGGCAAAATTGAACCCGTGTACCGATGTTGTTGCGAAACATCTCCTTAGACTTGTGTTGTGATGCTGAATAAAACAGTATCAAATATAATAATCAATATAGTTCTAAACAAATTTTCACCATTCAACTGAAGTGTTGACAGAGACAGCAATGTTTAACGAGTTTTCACCTGGCAAAATTGAACCCGTGTACCGATGTTGTTGCGAAACATCTCCTTAGACTTGTGTTGTGATGCTGATTAAAACAATACCAAATATAATAATCAATATAGTTCTAAACAAATTTTCACCATTCAACTGAAGTGTTGACAGAGACAGCAATGTTTAACGAGTTTTCGCCTGGCAAAATTGAACCCGTGTACCGATGTTGTTGCGAAATATCTCCTTAGACTTGTGTTGTGATGCTGATTAAAACAATACCAAATATAATAATCAATATAGTTCTAAACAAATTTTCACCATTCAACTGAAGTGTCATCATGCTTCTTTGCATAGCAGAGACAGCAATGTTAAACGAGTTTTCGCCTGGCAAAATTGAACCCGTGTACCGATGTAGTTGCGAAATATCTCCTTAGACTTGTGTTGTGATGCTGAATAAAACAGTATCAAATATAATAATCAATATAGTTCTAAACAAATTTTCACCATTCAACTGAAGTGTTGACAGAGACAGCAATGTTTAACGAGTTTTCACCTGGCAAAATTGAACCCGTGTACCGATGTTGTTGCGAAACATCTCCTTAGACTTGTGTTGTGATGCTGATTAAAACAATACCAAATATAATAATCAATATAGTTCTAAACAAATTTTCACCATTCAACTGAAGTGTTGACAGAGACAGCAATGTTTAACGAGTTTTCGCCTGGCAAAATTGAACCCCTGTATCGATGTTGTTGCGAAATATCTCCTTATACTTGTGTTGTGATGCTGATTAAAACAGTACCAAATATAATAATCAATATAGTTCTAAACAAATTTTCACCATTCAACTGAAGTGTCATCATGCTTCTTTGCATAGCAGAGACAGCAATGTTTAACGAGTTTTCGCCTGGCAAAATTGAACCCGTGTACCGATGTTGTTGCGAAATATCTCCTTATACTTGTGTTGTGATGCTGATTAAAACAGTATCAAATATAATAATCAATATAGTTCTAAACAAATTTTCACCATTCAACTGAAGTGTTGACAGAGACAGCAATGTTTAACGAGTTTTCGCCTGGCAAAATTGAACCCGTGTACCGATGTTGTTGCGAAATATCTCCTTAGACTTGTGTTGTGATGCTGATTAAAACAATACCAAATATAATAATCAATATAGTTCTAAACAAATTTTCACCATTCAACTGAAGTGTCATCATGCTTCTTTGCATAGCAGAGACAGCAATGTTTAACGAGTTTTCGCCTGGCAAAATTGAACCCGTGTACCGATGTAGTTGCGAAATATCTCCTTAGACTTGTGTTGTGATGCTGATTAAAACAGTATCAAATATAATAATCAATATAGTTCTAAGCAAATTTTCACCATTCAACTCAAGTGTCATCATGCTTCTTTGCATAGCAGAGACAGCAATGTTTAACGAGTTTTCGCCTGGCAAAATTGAACCCGTGTACCGATGTAGTTGCGAAATATCTCCTTATACTTGTGTTGTGATGCTGATTAAAACAGTATCAAATATAATAATCAATATAGTTCTAAACAAATTTTCACCATTCAACTGAAGTGTTGACAGAGACAGCAATGTTTAACGAGTTTTCGCCTGGCAAAATTGAACCCGTGTACCGATGTTGTTGCGAAATATCTCCTTATACTTGTGTTGTGATGCTGATTAAAACAGTATCAAATATAATAATCAATATAGTTCTAAACAAATTTTCACCATTCAACTGAAGTGTCATCATGCTTCTTTGCATAGCAGAGACAGCAATGTTTAACGAGTTTTCGCCTGGCAAAATTGAACCCGTGTACCGATGTTGTTGCGAAATATCTCCTTATACTTGTGTTGTGATGCTGATTAAAACAGTATCAAATATAATAATCAATATAGTTCTAAACAAATTTTCACCATTCAACTGAAGTGTCATCATGCTTCTTTGCATAGCAGAGACAGCAATGTTTAACGAGTTTTCACCTGGCAAAATTGAACCCGTGTACCGATGTAGTTGCGAAATATCTCCTTAGACTTGTGTTGTGATGCTGATTAAAACAATACCAAATATAATAATCAATATAGTTCTAAACAAATTTTCACCATTCAACTGAAGTGTTGACAGAGACAGCAATGTTTAACAAGTTTTCACCTGGCAAAATTGAACCCGTGTACCGATGTTGTTGCGAAACATCTCCTTAGACTTGTGTTGTGATGCTGAATAAAACAGTATCAAATATAATAATCAATATAGTTCTAAACAAATTTTCACCATTCAACTGAAGTGTTGACAGAGACAGCAATGTTTAACGAGTTTTCACCTGGCAAAATTGAACCCGTGTACCGATGTTGTTGCGAAACATCTCCTTAGACTTGTGTTGTGATGCTGATTAAAACAATACCAAATATAATAATCAATATAGTTCTAAACAAATTTTCACCATTCAACTGAAGTGTTGACAGAGACAGCAATGTTTAACGAGTTTTCGCCTGGCAAAATTGAACCCGTGTACCGATGTTGTTGCGAAATATCTCCTTAGACTTGTGTTGTGATGCTGATTAAAACAATACCAAATATAATAATCAATATAGTTCTAAACAAATTTTCACCATTCAACTGAAGTGTCATCATGCTTCTTTGCATAGCAGAGACAGCAATGTTAAACGAGTTTTCGCCTGGCAAAATTGAACCCGTGTACCGATGTAGTTGCGAAATATCTCCTTAGACTTGTGTTGTGATGCTGATTAAAGCAGTATCAAATATAATAATTAATATAGTTCTAAACAAATTTTCACCATTCAACTCAAGTGTCATCATGCTTCTTTGCATAGCAGAGACAGCAATGTTTAACGAGTTTTCACCTGGCAAAATTGAACCCGTGTACCGATGTAGTTGCGAAATATCTCCTTATACTTGTGTTGTGATGCTGATTAAAACAGTATCAAATATAATAATCAATATAGTTCTAAACAAATTTTCACCATTCAACTGAAGTGTTGACAGAGACAGCAATGTTTAACGAGTTTTCGCCTGGCAAAATTGAACCCGTGTACCGATGTAGTTGCGAAATATCTCCTTAGACTTGTGTTGTGATGCTGATTAAAACAATACCAAATATAATAATCAATATAGTTCTAAACAAATTTTCACCATTCAACTGAAGTGTTGACAGAGACAGCAATGTTTAACGAGTTTTCGCCTGGCAAAATTGAACCCGTGTACCGATGTTGTTGCGAAATATCTCCTTAGACTTGTGTTGTGATGCTGATTAAAACAATACCAAATATAATAATCAATATAGTTCTAAACAAATTTTCACCATTCAACTGAAGTGTCATCATGCTTCTTTGCATAGCAGAGACAGCAATGTTAAACGAGTTTTCGCCTGGCAAAATTGAACCCGTGTACCGATGTAGTTGCGAAATATCTCCTTAGACTTGTGTTGTGATGCTGATTAAAACAGTATCAAATATAATAATCAATATAGTTCTAAGCAAATTTTCACCATTCAACTCAAGTGTCATCATGCTTCTTTGCATAGCAGAGACAGCAATGTTTAACGAGTTTTCACCTGGCAAAATTGAACCCGTGTACCGATGTAGTTGCGAAATATCTCCTTATACTTGTGTTGTGATGCTGATTAAAACAGTATCAAATATAATAATCAATATAGTTCTAAACAAATTTTCACCATTCAACTGAAGTGTTGACAGAGACAGCAATGTTTAACGAGTTTTCGCCTGGCAAAATTGAACCCCTGTATCGATGTTGTTGCGAAATATCTCCTTATACTTGTGTTGTGATGCTGATTAAAACAGTACCAAATATAATAATCAATATAGTTCTAAACAAATTTTCACCATTCAACTGAAGTGTCATCATGCTTCTTTGCATAGCAGAGACAGCAATGTTTAACGAGTTTTCGCCTGGCAAAATTGAACCCGTGTACCGATGTTGTTGCGAAATATCTCCTTCTACTTGTGTTGTGATGCTGATTAAAACAGTATCAAATATAATAATCAATATAGTTCTAAACAAATTTTCACCATTCAACTGAAGTGTTGACAGAGACAGCAATGTTTAACGAGTTTTCGCCTGGCAAAATTGAACCCGTGTACCGATGTTGTTGCGAAATATCTCCTTAGACTTGTGTTGTGATGCTGATTAAAACAATACCAAATATAATAATCAATATAGTTCTAAACAAATTTTCACCATTCAACTGAAGTGTCATCATGCTTCTTTGCATAGCAGAGACAGCAATGTTTAACGAGTTTTCGCCTGGCAAAATTGAACCCGTGTACCGATGTAGTTGCGAAATATCTCCTTAGACTTGTGTTGTGATGCTGATTAAAACAGTATCAAATATAATAATCAATATAGTTCTAAGCAAATTTTCACCATTCAACTCAAGTGTCATCATGCTTCTTTGCATAGCAGAGACAGCAATGTTTAACGAGTTTTCGCCTGGCAAAATTGAACCCGTGTACCGATGTAGTTGCGAAATATCTCCTTATACTTGTGTTGTGATGCTGATTAAAACAGTATCAAATATAATAATCAATATAGTTCTAAACAAATTTTCACCATTCAACTGAAGTGTTGACAGAGACAGCAATGTTTAACGAGTTTTCGCCTGGCAAAATTGAACCCGTGTACCGATGTTGTTGCGAAATATCTCCTTATACTTGTGTTGTGATGCTGATTAAAACAGTATCAAATATAATAATCAATATAGTTCTAAACAAATTTTCACCATTCAACTGAAGTGTCATCATGCTTCTTTGCATAGCAGAGACAGCAATGTTTAACGAGTTTTCGCCTGGCAAAATTGAACCCGTGTACCGATGTTGTTGCGAAATATCTCCTTATACTTGTGTTGTGATGCTGATTAAAACAGTATCAAATATAATAATCAATATAGTTCTAAACAAATTTTCACCATTCAACTGAAGTGTCATCATGCTTCTTTGCATAGCAGAGACAGCAATGTTTAACGAGTTTTCACCTGGCAAAATTGAACCCGTGTACCGATGTAGTTGCGAAATATCTCCTTAGACTTGTGTTGTGATGCTGATTAAAACAATACCAAATATAATAATCAATATAGTTCTAAACAAATTTTCACCATTCAACTGAAGTGTTGACAGAGACAGCAATGTTTAACAAGTTTTCACCTGGCAAAATTGAACCCGTGTACCGATGTTGTTGCGAAACATCTCCTTAGACTTGTGTTGTGATGCTGAATAAAACAGTATCAAATATAATAATCAATATAGTTCTAAACAAATTTTCACCATTCAACTGAAGTGTTGACAGAGACAGCAATGTTTAACGAGTTTTCACCTGGCAAAATTGAACCCGTGTACCGATGTTGTTGCGAAACATCTCCTTAGACTTGTGTTGTGATGCTGATTAAAACAATACCAAATATAATAATCAATATAGTTCTAAACAAATTTTCACCATTCAACTGAAGTGTTGACAGAGACAGCAATGTTTAACGAGTTTTCGCCTGGCAAAATTGAACCCGTGTACCGATGTTGTTGCGAAATATCTCCTTAGACTTGTGTTGTGATGCTGATTAAAACAATACCAAATATAATAATCAATATAGTTCTAAACAAATTTTCACCATTCAACTGAAGTGTCATCATGCTTCTTTGCATAGCAGAGACAGCAATGTTAAACGAGTTTTCGCCTGGCAAAATTGAACCCGTGTACCGATGTAGTTGCGAAATATCTCCTTATACTTGTGTTGTGATGCTGATTAAAACAGTATCAAATATAATAATCAATATAGTTCTAAACAAATTTTCACCATTCAACTGAAGTGTTGACAGAGACAGCAATGTTTAACGAGTTTTCGCCTGGCAAAATTGAACCCCTGTATCGATGTTGTTGCGAAATATCTCCTTATACTTGTGTTGTGATGCTGATTAAAACAGTATCAAATATAATAATCAATATAGTTCTAAACAAATTTTCACCATTCAACTCAAGTGTCATCATGCTTCTTTGCATAGCAGAGACAGCAATGTTTAACGAGTTTTCACCTGGCAAAATTGAACCCGTGTACCGATGTAGTTGCGAAATATCTCCTTATACTTGTGTTGTGATGCTGATTAAAACAGTATCAAATATAATAATCAATATAGTTCTAAACAAATTTTCACCATTCAACTGAAGTGTTGACAGAGACAGCAATGTTTAACGAGTTTTCGCCTGGCAAAATTGAACCCCTGTATCGATGTTGTTGCGAAATATCTCCTTATACTTGTGTTGTGATGCTGATTAAAACAGTATCAAATATAATAATCAATATAGTTCTAAACAAATTTTCACCATTCAACTGAAGTGTCATCATGCTTCTTTGCATAGCAGAGACAGCAATGTTTAACGAGTTTTCGCCTGGCAAAATTGAACCCGTGTACCGATGTTGTTGCGAAATATCTCCTTATACTTGTGTTGTGATGCTGATTAAAACAGTATCAAATATAATAATCAATATAGTTCTAAACAAATTTTCACCATTCAACTGAAGTGTTGACAGAGACAGCAATGTTTAACGAGTTTTCGCCTGGCAAAATTGAACCCGTGTACCGATGTTGTTGCGAAATATCTCCTTAGACTTGTGTTGTGATGCTGATTAAAACAATACCAAATATAATAATCAATATAGTTCTAAACAAATTTTCACCATTCAACTGAAGTGTCATCATGCTTCTTTGCATAGCAGAGACAGCAATGTTTAACGAGTTTTCGCCTGGCAAAATTGAACCCGTGTACCGATGTAGTTGCGAAATATCTCCTTAGACTTGTGTTGTGATGCTGATTAAAACAGTATCAAATATAATAATCAATATAGTTCTAAGCAAATTTTCACCATTCAACGCAAGTGTCATCATGCTTCTTTGCATAGCAGAGACAGCAATGTTTAACGAGTTTTCGCCTGGCAAAATTGAACCCGTGTACCGATGTAGTTGCGAAATATCTCCTTATACTTGTGTTGTGATGCTGATTAAAACAGTATCAAATATAATAATCAATATAGTTCTAAACAAATTTTCACCATTCAACTGAAGTGTCATCATGCTTCTTTGCATAGCAGAGACAGCAATGTTTAACGAGTTTTCGCCTGGCAAAATTGAACCCGTGTACCGATGTTGTTGCGAAATATCTCCTTATACTTGTGTTGTGATGCTGATTAAAACAGTATCAAATATAATAATCAATATAGTTCTAAACAAATTTTCACCATTCAACTGAAGTGTCATCATGCTTCTTTGCATAGCAGAGACAGCAATGTTTAACGAGTTTTCGCCTGGCAAAATTGAACCCGTGTACCGATGTTGTTGCGAAATATCTCCTTATACTTGTGTTGTGATGCTGATTAAAACAGTATCAAATATAATAATCAATATAGTTCTAAACAAATTTTCACCATTCAACTGAAGTGTCATCATGCTTCTTTGCATAGCAGAGACAGCAATGTTTAACGAGTTTTCACCTGGCAAAATTGAACCCGTGTACCGATGTTGTTGCGAAATATCTCCTTAGACTTGTGTTGTGATGCTGATTAAAACAATACCAAATATAATAATCAATATAGTTCTAAACAAATTTTCACCATTCAACTGAAGTGTTGACAGAGACAGCAATGTTTAACGAGTTTTCACCTGGCAAAATTGAACCCGTGTACCGATGTTGTTGCGAAATATCTCCTTAGACTTGTGTTGTGATGCTGATTAAAACAGTATCAAATATAATAATCAATATAGTTCTAAACAAATTTTCACCATTCAACTGAAGTGTTGACAGAGACAGCAATGTTTAACGAGTTTTCACCTGGCAAAATTGAACCCGTGTACCGATGTTGTTGCGAAACATCTCCTTAGACTTGTGTTGTGATGCTGATTAAAACAATACCAAATATAATAATCAATATAGTTCTAAACAAATTTTCACCATTCAACTGAAGTGTTGACAGAGACAGCAATGTTTAACGAGTTTTCGCCTGGCAAAATTGAACCCGTGTACCGATGTTGTTGCGAAATATCTCCTTAGACTTGTGTTGTGATGCTGATTAAAACAATACCAAATATAATAATCAATATAGTTCTAAACAAATTTTCACCATTCAACTGAAGTGTCATCATGCTTCTTTGCATAGCAGAGACAGCAATGTTAAACGAGTTTTCGCCTGGCAAAATTGAACCCGTGTACCGATGTAGTTGCGAAATATCTCCTTAGACTTGTGTTCTGATGCTGATTAAAACAGTATCAAATATAATAATCAATATAGTTCTAAGCAAATTTTCACCATTCAACTCAAGTGTCATCATGCTTCTTTGCATAGCAGAGACAGCAATGTTTAACGAGTTTTCGCCTGGCAAAATTGAACCCGTGTACCGATGTAGTTGCGAAATATCTCCTTATACTTGTGTTGTGATGCTGATTAAAATAGTATCAAATATAATAATCAATATAGTTCTAAACAAATTTTCACCATTCAACTGAAGTGTTGACAGAGACAGCAATGTTTAACGAGTTTTCGCCTGGCAAAATTGAACCCCTGTATCGATGTTGTTGCGAAATATCTCCTTATACTTGTGTTGTGATGCTGATTAAAACAGTATCAAATATAATAATCAATATAGTTCTAAACAAATTTTCACCATTCAACTGAAGTGTCATCATGCTTCTTTGCATAGCAGAGACAGCAATGTTTAACGAGTTTTCGCCTGGCAAAATTGAACCCGTGTACCGATGTTGTTGCGAAATATCTCCTTATACTTGTGTTGTGATGCTGATTAAAACAGTATCAAATATAATAATCAATATAGTTCTAAACAAATTTTCACCATTCAACTGAAGTGTTGACAGAGACAGCAATGTTTAACGAGTTTTCGCCTGGCAAAATTGAACCCGTGTACCGATGTAGTTGCGAAATATCTCCTTAGACTTGTGTTGTGATGCTGATTAAAACAATACCAAATATAATAATCAATATAGTTCTAAACAAATTTTCACCATTCAACTGAAGTGTCATCATGCTTCTTTGCATAGCAGAGACAGCAATGTTTAACGAGTTTTCGCCTGGCAAAATTGAACCCGTGTACCGATGTAGTTGCGAAATATCTCCTTAGACTTGTGTTGTGATGCTGATTAAAACAGTATCAAATATAATAATCAATATAGTTCTAAGCAAATTTTCACCATTCAACTCAAGTGTCATCATGCTTCTTTGCATAGCAGAGACAGCAATGTTTAACGAGTTTTCGCCTGGCAAAATTGAACCCGTGTACCGATGTAGTTGCGAAATATCTCCTTATACTTGTGTTGTGATGCTGATTAAAACAGTATCAAATATAATAATCAATATAGTTCTAAACAAATTTTCACCATTCAACTGAAGTGTTGACAGAGACAGCAATGTTTAACGAGTTTTCGCCTGGCAAAATTGAACCCGTGTACCGATGTTGTTGCGAAATATCTCCTTATACTTGTGTTGTGATGCTGATTAAAACAGTATCAAATATAATAATCAATATAGTTCTAAACAAATTTTCACCATTCAACTGAAGTGTCATCATGCTTCTTTGCATAGCAGAGACAGCAATGTTTAACGAGTTTTCGCCTGGCAAAATTGAACCCGTGTACCGATGTTGTTGCGAAATATCTCCTTATACTTGTGTTGTGATGCTGATTAAAACAGTATCAAATATAATAATCAATATAGTTCTAAACAAATTTTCACCATTCAACTGAAGTGTCATCATGCTTCTTTGCATAGCAGAGACAGCAATGTTTAACGAGTTTTCACCTGGCAAAATTGAACCCGTGTACCGATGTTGTTGCGAAATATCTCCTTAGACTTGTGTTGTGATGCTGATTAAAACAATACCAAATATAATAATCAATATAGTTCTAAACAAATTTTCACCATTCAACTGAAGTGTTGACAGAGACAGCAATGTTTAACGAGTTTTCACCTGGCAAAATTGAACCCGTGTACCGATGTTGTTGCGAAATATCTCCTTAGACTTGTGTTGTGATGCTGATTAAAACAGTATCAAATATAATAATCAATATAGTTCTAAACAAATTTTCACCATTCAACTGAAGTGTCATCATGCTTCTTTGCATAGCAGAGACAGCAATGTTTGACGAGTTTTCGCCTGGCAAAATTGAACCCGTGTACCGATGTTGTTGCGAAATATCTCCTTATACTTGTGTTGTGATGCTGATTAAAACAGTATCAAATATAATAATCAATATAGTTCTAAACAAATTTTCACCATTCAACTGAAGTGTCATCATGCTTCTTTGCATAGCAGAGACAGCAATGTTTAACGAGTTTTCGCCTGGCAAAATTGAACCCGTGTACCGATGTTGTTGCGAAATATCTCCTTAGACTTGTGTTGTGATGCTGATTAAAACAGTATCAAATATAATAATCAATATAGTTCTAAACAAATTTTCACCATTCAACTGAAGTGTCATCATGCTTCTTTGCATAGCAGAGACAGCAATGTTTAACGAGTTTTCGCCTGGCAAAATTGAACCCGTGTACCGATGTTGTTGCGAAATATCTCCTTAGACTTGTGTTGTGATGCTGATTAAAACAATACCAAATATAATAATCAACATAGTTCTAAACAAATTTTCACCATTCAACTGAAGTGTCATCATGCTTCTTTGCATAGCAGAGACAGCAATGTTTAACGAGTTTTCGCCAGGCTAAATTGAACCCGTGTACCGATGTAGTTGCGAAATATCTCCTTAGACTTGTGTTGTGATGCTGATTAAAACAGTATCAAATATAATAATCAATATAGTTCTAAACAAATTTTCACCATTCAACTGAAGTGTCATCATGCTTCTTTGCATAGCAGAGACAGCAATGTTTAACGAGTTTTCGCCTGGCAAAATTGAACCCGTGTACCGATGTTGTTGCGAAATATCTCCTTATACTTGTGTTGTGATGCTGATTAAAACAGTATCAAATATAATAATCAATATAGTTCTAAACAAATTTTCACCATTCAACTCAAGTGTCATCATGCTTCTTTGCATAGCAGAGACAGCAATGTTTAACGAGTTTTCGCCTGGCAAAATTGAACCCGTGTACCGATGTTGTTGCGAAATATCTCCTTAGACTTGTGTCGTGATGCTGATTAAAACAGTATCAAATATAATAATCAATATAGTTCTAAACAAATTTTCACCATTCAACTGAAGTGTCATCATGCTTCTTTGCATAGCAGAGACAGTAATGTTTAACGAGTTTTCGCCTGGCAAAATTGAACCCGTGTACCGATGTTGTTGCGAAATATCTCCTTATACTTGTGTTGTGATGCTGATTAAAACAGTATCAAATATAATAATCAATATAGTTCTAAACAAATTTTCACCATTCAACTCAAGTGTCATCATGCTTCTTTGCATAGCAGAGACAGCAATGTTTAACGAGTTTTCGCCTGGCAAAATTGAACCCGTGTACCGATGTTGTTGCGAAATATCTCCTTAGACTTGTGTTGTGATGCTGATTAAAACAATACCAAATATAATAATCAATATAGTTCTAAACAAATTTTCACCATTCAACTGAAGTGTTGACAGAGACAGCAATGTTTAACGAGTTTTCGCCTGGCAAAATTGAACCCGTGTACCGATGTTGTTGCGAAATATCTCCTTAGACTTGTGTTGTGATGCTGATTAAAACAGTATCAAATATAATAATCAATATAGTTCTAAACAAATTTTCACCATTCAACTGAAGTGTCATCATGCTTCTTTGCATAGCAGAGACAGCAATGTTTAACGAGTTTTCGCCTGGCAAAATTGAACCCGTGTACCGATGTTGTTGCGAAATATCTCCTTAGACTTGTGTTGTGATGCTGATTAAAACAATACCAAATATAATAATCAACATAGTTCTAAACAAATTTTCACCATTCAACTGAAGTGTCATCATGCTTCTTTGCATAGCAGAGACAGCAATGTTTAACGAGTTTTCGCCAGGCTAAATTGAACCCGTGTACCGATGTAGTTGCGAAATATCTCCTTAGACTTGTGTTGTGATGCTGATTAAAACAGTATCAAATATAATAATCAATATAGTTCTAAACAAATTTTCACCATTCAACTGAAGTGTCATCATGCTTCTTTGCATAGCAGAGACAGCAATGTTTAACGAGTTTTCGCCTGGCAAAATTGAACCCGTGTACCGATGTTGTTGCGAAATATCTCCTTATACTTGTGTTGTGATGCTGATTAAAACAGTATCAAATATAATAATCAATATAGTTCTAAACAAATTTTCACCATTCAACTCAAGTGTCATCATGCTTCTTTGCATAGCAGAGACAGCAATGTTTAACGAGTTTTCGCCTGGCAAAATTGAACCCGTGTACCGATGTTGTTGCGAAATATCTCCTTAGACTTGTGTTGTGATGCTGATTAAAACAGTATCAAATATAATAATCAATATAGTTCTAAACAAATTTTCACCATTCAACTGAAGTGTCATCATGCTTCTTTGCATAGCAGAGACAGCAATGTTTGACGAGTTTTCGCCTGGCAAAATTGAACCCGTGTACCGATGTTGTTGCGAAATATCTCCTTATACTTGTGTTGTGATGCTGATTAAAACAGTATCAAATATAATAATCAATATAGTTCTAAACAAATTTTCACCATTCAACTGAAGTGTCATCATGCTTCTTTGCATAGCAGAGACAGCAATGTTTAACGAGTTTTCGCCTGGCAAAATTGAACCCGTGTACCGATGTTGTTGCGAAATATCTCCTTAGACTTGTGTTGTGATGCTGATTAAAACAGTATCAAATATAATAATCAATATAGTTCTAAACAAATTTTCACCATTCAACTGAAGTGTCATCATGCTTCTTTGCATAGCAGAGACAGCAATGTTTAACGAGTTTTCGCCTGGCAAAATTGAACCCGTGTACCGATGTTGTTGCGAAATATCTCCTTAGACTTGTGTTGTGATGCTGATTAAAACAATACCAAATATAATAATCAACATAGTTCTAAACAAATTTTCACCATTCAACTGAAGTGTCATCATGCTTCTTTGCATAGCAGAGACAGCAATGTTTAACGAGTTTTCGCCAGGCTAAATTGAACCCGTGTACCGATGTAGTTGCGAAATATCTCCTTAGACTTGTGTTGTGATGCTGATTAAAACAGTATCAAATATAATAATCAATATAGTTCTAAACAAATTTTCACCATTCAACTGAAGTGTCATCATGCTTCTTTGCATAGCAGAGACAGCAATGTTTAACGAGTTTTCGCCTGGCAAAATTGAACCCGTGTACCGATGTTGTTGCGAAATATCTCCTTATACTTGTGTTGTGATGCTGATTAAAACAGTATCAAATATAATAATCAATATAGTTCTAAACAAATTTTCACCATTCAACTCAAGTGTCATCATGCTTCTTTGCATAGCAGAGACAGCAATGTTTAACGAGTTTTCGCCTGGCAAAATTGAACCCGTGTACCGATGTTGTTGCGAAATATCTCCTTAGACTTGTGTTGTGATGCTGATTAAAACAGTATCAAATATAATAATCAATATAGTTCTAAACAAATTTTCACCATTCAACTGAAGTGTCATCATGCTTCTTTGCATAGCAGAGACAGTAATGTTTAACGAGTTTTCGCCTGGCAAAATTGAACCCGTGTACCGATGTTGTTGCGAAATATCTCCTTATACTTGTGTTGTGATGCTGATTAAAACAGTATCAAATATAATAATCAATATAGTTCTAAACAAATTTTCACCATTCAACTCAAGTGTCATCATGCTTCTTTGCATAGCAGAGACAGCAATGTTTAACGAGTTTTCGCCTGGCAAAATTGAACCCGTGTACCGATGTTGTTGCGAAATATCTCCTTAGACTTGTGTTGTGATGCTGATTAAAACAATACCAAATATAATAATCAATATAGTTCTAAACAAATTTTCACCATTCAACTGAAGTGTTGACAGAGACAGCAATGTTTAACGAGTTTTCGCCTGGCAAAATTGAACCCGTGTACCGATGTTGTTGCGAAATATCTCCTTAGACTTGTGTTGTGATGCTGATTAAAACAGTATCAAATATAATAATCAATATAGTTCTAAGCAAATTTTCACCATTCAACTCAAGTGTCATCATGCTTCTTTGCATAGCAGAGACAGCAATGTTTAACGAGTTTTCGCCTGGCAAAATTGAACCCGTGTACCGATGTTGTTGCGAAATATCTCCTTAGACTTGTGTTGTGATGCTGATTAAAACAATACCAAATATAATAATCAATATAGTTCTAAACAAATTTTCACCATTCAACTGAAGTGTTGACAGAGACAGCAATGTTTAACGAGTTTTCGCCTGGCAAAATTGAACCCGTGTACCGATGTTGTTGCGAAATATCTCCTTAGACTTGTGTTGTGATGCTGATTAAAACAGTATCAAATATAATAATCAATATAGTTCTAAACAAATTTTCACCATTCAACTGAAGTGTTGACAGAGACAGCAATGTTTAACGAGTTTTCGCCTGGCAAAATTGAACCCGTGTACCGATGTTGTTGCGAAATATCTCCTTATACTTGTGTTGTGATGCTGATTAAAACAGTATCAAATATAATAATCAATATAGTTCTAAACAAATTTTCATCATTCAACTGAAGTGTCATCATGCTTCTTTGCATAGCAGAGACAGCAATGTTTAACGAGTTTTCGCCTGGCAAAATTGAACCCGTGTACCGATGTTGTTGCGAAATATCTCCTTATACTTGTGTTGTGATGCTGATTAAAACAGTATCAAATATAATAATCAATATAGTTCTAAACAAATTTTCACCATTCAACTGAAGTGTCATCATGCTTCTTTGCATAGCAGAGACAGCAATGTTTAACGAGTTTTCGCCTGGCAAAATTGAACCCGTGTACCGATGTAGTTGCGAAATATCTCCTTAGACTTGTGTTGTGATGCTGATTAAAACAGTATCAAATATAATAATCAATATAGTTCTAAACAAATTTTCACCATTCAACTGAAGTGTTGACAGAGACAGCAATATTTAACGAGTTTTCGCCTGGCAAAATTGAACCCGTGTACCGATGTAGTTGCGAAATATCTCCTTATACTTGTGTTGTGATGCTGATTAAAACAGTATCAAATATAATAATCAATATAGTTCTAAACAAATTTTCACCATTCAACTGAAGTGTTGACAGAGACAGCAATGTTTAACGAGTTTTCACCTGGCAAAATTGAACCCGTGTACCGATGTTGTTGCGAAACATCTCCTTAGACTTGTGTTGTGATGCTGATTAAAACAATACCAAATATAATAATCAATATAGTTCTAAGCAAATTTTCACCATTCAACTCAAGTGTCATCATGCTTCTTTGCATAGCAGAGACAGCAATGTTTAACGAGTTTTCGCCTGGCAAAATTGAACCCGTGTACCGATGTTGTTGCGAAATATCTCCTTAGACTTGTGTTGTGATGCTGATTAAAACAATACCAAATATAATAATCAATATAGTTCTAAACAAATTTTCACCATTCAACTAAAGTGTCATCATGCTTCTTTGCATAGCAGAGACAGCAATGTTAAACGAGTTTTCGCCTGGCAAAATTGAACCCGTGTACCGATGTAGTTGCGAAATATCTTCTTAGACTTGTGTTGTGATGCTGATTAAAACAGTATCAAATATAATAATCAATATAGTTCTAAGCAAATTTTCAACATTCAACTCAAGTGTCATCATGCTTCTTTGCATAGCAGAGACAGCAATGTTTAACGAGTTTTCGCCTGGCAAAATTGAACCCGTGTACCGATGTAGTTGCGAAATATCTCCTTATACTTGTGTTGTGATGCTGATTAAAACAGTATCAAATATAATAATCAATATAGTTCTAAACAAATTTTCACCATTCAACTGAAGTGTTGACAGAGACAGCAATGTTTAACGAGTTTTCGCCTGGCAAAATTGAACCCCTGTACCGATGTTGTTGCGAAATATCTCCTTATACTTGTGTTGTGATGCTGATTAAAACAGTATCAAATATAATAATCAATATAGTTCTAAACAAATTTTCACCATTCAACTGAAGTGTCATCATGCTTCTTTGCATAGCAGAGACAGCAATGTTTAACGAGTTTTCGCCTGGCAAAATTGAACCCGTGTACCGATGTTGTTGCGAAATATCTCCTTAGACTTGTGTTGTGATGCTGATTAAAACAGTATCAAATATAATAATCAATATAGTTCTAAACAAATTTTCACCATTCAACTGAAGTGTCATCATGCTTCTTTGCATAGCAGAGACAGCAATGTTTAACTAGTTTTCACCTGGCAAAATTGAACCCGTGTACCGATGTTGTTGCGAAATATCTCCTTAGACTTGTAATGTGATGCTGATTAAAACAATACCAAATATAATAATCAATATAGTTCTAAACAAATTTTCACCATTCAACTGAAGTGTTGACAGAGACAGCAATGTTTAACGAGTTTTCGCCTGGCAAAATTGAACCCGTGTACCGATGTTGTTGCGAAATATCTCCTTATACTTGTGTTGTGATGCTGATTAAAACAGTATCAAATATAATAATCAATATAGTTCTAAGCAAATTTTCACCATTCAACTCAAGTGTCATCATGCTTCTTTGCATAGCAGAGACAGCAATGTTTAACGAGTTTTCGCCTGGCAAAATTGAACCCGTGTACCGATGTAGTTGCGAAATATCTCCTTATACTTGTGTTGTGATGCTGATTAAAACAGTATCAAATATAATAATCAATATAGTTCTAAACAAATTTTCACCATTCAACTGAAGTGTCATCATGCTTCTTTGCATAGCAGAGATAGCAATGTTTAACGAGTTTTCGCCTGGCAAAATTGAACCCGTGTACCGATGTTGTTGCGAAATATCTCCTTAGACTTGTGTTGTGATGCTGATTAAAACAATACCAAATATAATAATCAATATAGTTCTAAACAAATTTTCACCATTCAACTGAAGTGTCATCATGCTTCTTTGCATAGCAGAGACAGCAATGTTTAACGAGTTTTCGTCTGGCAAAATTGAACCCGTGTACCGATGTAGTTGCGAAATATCTCCTTAGACTTGTGTTGTGATGCTGATTAAAACAGTATCAAATATAATAATCAATATAGTTCTAAGCAAATTTTCACCATTCAACTCAAGTGTCATCATGCTTCTTTGCATAGCAGAGACAGCAATGTTTAACGAGTTTTCGCCTGGCAAAATTGAACCCGTGTACCGATGTAGTTGCGAAATATCTCCTTATACTTGTGTTGTGATGCTGATTAAAACAGTATCAAATATAATAATCAATATAGTTCTAAACAAATTTTCACCATTCAACTGAAGTGTTGACAGAGACAGCAATGTTTAACGAGTTTTCGCCTGGCAAAATTGAACCCGTGTACCGATGTTGTTACGAAATATCTCCTTATACTTGTGTTGTGATGCTGATTAAAACAGTATCAAATATAATAATCAATATAGTTCTAAACAAATTTTCACCATTCAACTGAAGTGTCATCATGCTTCTTTGCATAGCAGAGACAGCAATGTTTAACGAGTTTTCGCCTGGCAAAATTGAACCCGTGTACCGATGTTGTTGCGAAATATCTCCTTATACTTGTGTTGTGATGCTGATTAAAACAGTATCAAATATAATAATCAATATAGTTCTAAACAAAATTTCACCATTCAACTGAAGTGTCATCATGCTTCTTTGCATAGCAGAGACAGCAATGTTTAACGAGTTTTCACCTGGCAAAATTGAACCCGTGTACCGATGTTGTTGCGAAATATCTCCTTAGACTTGTGTTGTGATGCTGATTAAAACAATACCAAATATAATAATCAATATAGTTCTAAACAAATTTTCACCATTCAACTGAAGTGTTGACAGAGACAGCAATGTTTAACGAGTTTTCACCTGGCAAAATTGACCCCGTGTACCGATGTTGTTGCGAAATATCTCCTTAGACTTGTGTTGTGATGCTGATTAAAACAGTATCAAATATAATAATCAATATAGTTCTAAACAAATTTTCACCATTCAAGTGAAGTGTCATCATGCTTCTTTGCATAGCAGAGACAGCAATGTTTAACGAGTTTTCGCCTGGCAAAATTGAACCCGTGTACCGATGTTGTTGCGAAATATCTCCTTATACTTGTGTTGTGATGCTGATTAAAACAGTATCAAATATAATAATCAATATAGTTCTAAACAAATTTTCACCATTCAACTGAAGTGTCATCATGCTTCTTTGCATAGCAGAGACAGCAATGTTTAACGAGTTTTCGCCTGGCAAAATTGAACCCGTGTACCGATGTTGTTGCGAAATATCTCCTTAGACTTGTGTTGTGATGCTGATTAAAACAGTATCAAATATAATAATCAATATAGTTCTAAAAAAATTTTCACCATTCAACTGAAGTGTCATCATGCTTCTTTGCATAGCAGAGACAGCAATGTTTAACGAGTTTTCGCCTGGCAAAATTGAACCCGTGTACCGATGTTGTTGCGAAATATCTCCTTAGACTTGTGTTGTGATGCTGATTAAAACAATACCAAATATAATAATCAACATAGTTCTAAACAAATTTTCACCATTCAACTGAAGTGTCATCATGCTTCTTTGCATATCAGAGACAGCAATGTTTAACGAGTTTTCGCCTGGCAAAATTGAACCCGTGTACCGATGTAGTTGCGAAATATCTCCTTAGACTTGTGTTGTGATGCTGATTAAAACAGTATCAAACATAATAATCAATATAGTTCTAAACAAATTTTCACCATTCAACTGAAGTGTCATCATGCTTCTTTGCATAGCAGAGACAGCAATGTTTAACGAGTTTTCGCCTGGCAAAATTGAACCCGTGTACCGATGTTGTTGCGAAATATCTCCTTATACTTGTGTTGTGATGCTGATTAAAACAGTATCAAATATAATAATTAATATAGTTCTAAACAAATTTTCACCATTCAACTCAAGTGTCATCATGCTTCTTTGCATAGCAGAGACAGCAATGTTTAACGAGTTTTCGCCTGGCAAAATTGAACCCGTGTACCGATGTTATTGCGAAATATCTCCTTAGACTTGTGTTGTGATGCTGATTAAAACAGTATCAAATATAATAATCAATATAGTTCTAAACAAATTTTCACCATTCAACTGAAGTGTCATCATGCTTCTTTGCATAGCAGAGACAGCAATGTTTAACGAGTTTTCGCCTGGCAAAATTGAACCCGTGTACCGATGTTATTGCGAAATATCTCCTTATACTTGTGTTGTGATGCTGATTAAAACAGTATCAAATATAATAATCAATATAGTTCTAAGCAAATTTTCACCATTCAACTCAAGTGTCATCATGCTTCTTTGCATAGCAGAGACAGCAATGTTTAACGAGTTTTCGCCTGGCAAAATTGAACCCGTGTACCGATGTTGTTGCGAAATATCTCCTTAGACTTTTGTTGTGATGCTGATTAAAACAATACCAAATATAATAATCAATATAGTTCTAAACAAATTTTCACCATTCAACTGAAGTGTTGACAGAGACAGCAATGTTTAACGAGTTTTCGCCTGGCAAAATTGAACCCGTGTACCGATGTTGTTGCGAAATATCTCCTTAGACTTGTGTTGTGATGCTAATTAAAACAGTATCAAATATAATAATCAATATAGTTCTAAGCAAATTTTCACCATTCAACTCAAGTGTCATCATGCTTCTTTGCATAGCAGAGACAGCAATGTTTAACGAGTTTTCGCCTGGCAAAATTGAACCCGTGTACCGATGTTGTTGCGAAATATCTCCTTAGACTTGTGTTGTGATGCTGATTAAAACAATACCAAATATAATAATCAATATAGTTCTAAACAAATTTTCACCATTCAACTGAAGTGTTGACAGAGACAGCAATGTTTAACGAGTTTTCGCCTGGCAAAATTGAACCCGTGTACCGATGTTGTTGCGAAATATCTCCTTAGACTTGTGTTGTGATGCTGATTAAAACAGTATCAAATATAATAATCAATATAGTTCTAAACAAATTTTCACCATTCAACTGAAGTGTTGACAGAGACAGCAATGTTTAACGAGTTTTCGCCTGGCAAAATTGAACCCGTGTACCGATGTTGTTGCGAAATATCTCCTTATACTTGTGTTGTGATGCTGATTAAAACAGTATCAAATATAATAATCAATATAGTTCTAAACAAATTTTCACCATTCAACTCAAGTGTCATCATGCTTCTTTGCATAGCAGAGACAGCAATGTTTAACGAGTTTTCGCCTGGCAAAATTGAACTCGTGTACCGATGTTGTTGCGAAATATCTCCTTAGACTTGTGTTGTGATGCTGATTACAACAATACCAAATATAATAATCAATATAGTTCTAAACAAATTTTCACCATTCAACTGAAGTGTTGACAGAGACAGCAATGTTTAACGAGTTTTCGCCTGGCAAAATTGAACCCGTGTACCGATGTAGTTGCGAAATATCTCCTTAGACTTGTGTTGTGATGCTGATTAAAACAGTATCAAATATAATAATCAATATAGTTCTAAGCAAATTTTCACCATTCAACTCAAGTGTCATCATGCTTCTTTGCATAGCAGAGACAGCAATGTTTAACGATTTTTCGCCTGGCAAAATTGAACCCGTGTACCGATGTTGTTGCGAAATATCTCCTTAGACTTGTGTTGTGATGCTGATTAAAACAATACCAAATATAATAATCAATATAGTTCTAAACAAATTTTCACCATTCAACTGAAGTGTTGACAGAGACAGCAATGTTTAACGAGTTTTCGCCTGGCAAAATTGAACCCGTGTACCGATGTTGTTGCGAAATATCTCCTTAGACTTGTGTTGTGATGCTGATTAAAACAATACCAAATATAATAATCAATATAGTTCTAAACAAATTTTCACCATTCAACTGAAGTGTCATCATGCTTCTTTGCATAGCAGAGACAGCAATGTTTAACGAGTTTTCGTCTGGCAAAATTGAACCCGTGTACCGATGTAGTTGCGAAATATCTCCTTAGACTTGTGTTGTGATGCTGATTAAAACAGTATCAAATATAATAATCAATATAGTTCTAAGCAAATTTTCACCATTCAACTCAAGTGTCATCATGCTTCTTTGCATAGCAGAGACAGCAATGTTTAACGAGTTTTCGCCTGGCAAAATTGAACCCGTGTACCGATGTAGTTGCGAAATATCTCCTTATACTTGTGTTGTGATGCTGATTAAAACAGTATCAAATATAATAATCAATATAGTTCTAAACAAATTTTCACCATTCAACTGAAGTGTTGACAGAGACAGCAATGTTTAACGAGTTTTCGCCTGGCAAAATTGAACCCGTGTACCGATGTTGTTACGAAATATCTCCTTATACTTGTGTTGTGATGCTGATTAAAACAGTATCAAATATAATAATCAATATAGTTCTAAACAAATTTTCACCATTCAACTGAAGTGTCATCATGCTTCTTTGCATAGCAGAGAAAGCAATGTTTAACGAGTTTTCGCCTCGCAAAATTGAACCCGTGTACCGATGTTGTTGCGAAATATCTCCTTATACTTGTGTTGTGATGCTGATTAAAACAGTATCAAATATAATAATCAATATAGTTCTAAACAAAATTTCACCATTCAACTGAAGTGTCATCATGCTTCTTTGCATAGCAGAGACAGCAATGTTTAACGAGTTTTCACCTGGCAAAATTGAACCCGTGTACCGATGTTGTTGCGAAATATCTCCTTAGACTTGTGTTGTGATGCTGATTAAAACAATACCAAATATAATAATCAATATAGTTCTAAACAAATTTTCACCATTCAACTGAAGTGTTGACAGAGACAGCAATGTTTAACGAGTTTTCACCTGGCAAAATTGACCCCGTGTACCGATGTTGTTGCGAAATATCTCCTTAGACTTGTGTTGTGATGCTGATTAAAACAGTATCAAATATAATAATCAATATAGTTCTAAACAAATTTTCACCATTCAAGTGAAGTGTCATCATGCTTCTTTGCATAGCAGAGACAGCAATGTTTAACGAGTTTTCGCCTGGCAAAATTGAACCCGTGTACCGATGTTGTTGCGAAATATCTCCTTATACTTGTGTTGTGATGCTGATTAAAACAGTATCAAATATAATAATCAATATAGTTCTAAACAAATTTTCACCATTCAACTGAAGTGTCATCATGCTTCTTTGCATAGCAGAGACAGCAATGTTTAACGAGTTTACGCCTGGCAAAATTGAACCCGTGTACCGATGTTGTTGCGAAATATCTCCTTAGACTTGTGTTGTGATGCTGATTAAAACAGTATCAAATATAATAATCAATATAGTTCTAAAAAAATTTTCACCATTCAACTGAAGTGTCATCATGCTTCTTTGCATAGCAGAGACAGCAATGTTTAACGAGTTTTCGCCTGGCAAAATTGAACCCGTGTACCGATGTTGTTGCGAAATATCTCCTTAGACTTGTGTTATGATGCTGATTAAAACAATACCAAATATAATAATCAACATAGTTCTAAACAAATTTTCACCATTCAACTGAAGTGTCATCATGCTTCTTTGCATATCAGAGACAGCAATGTTTAACGAGTTTTCGCCTGGCAAAATTGAACCCGTGTACCGATGTAGTTGCGAAATATCTCCTTAGACTTGTGTTGTGATGCTGATTAAAACAGTATCAAACATAATAATCAATATAGTTCTAAACAAATTTTCACCATTCAACTGAAGTGTCATCATGCTTCTTTGCATAGCAGAGACAGCAATGTTTAACGAGTTTTCGCCTGGCAAAATTGAACCCGTGTACCGATGTTGTTGCGAAATATCTCCTTATACTTGTGTTGTGATGCTGATTAAAACAGTATCAAATATAATAATTAATATAGTTCTAAACAAATTTTCACCATTCAACTCAAGTGTCATCATGCTTCTTTGCATAGCAGAGACAGCAATGTTTAACGAGTTTTCGCCTGGCAAAATTGAACCCGTGTACCGATGTTATTGCGAAATATCTCCTTAGACTTGTGTTGTGATGCTGATTAAAACAGTATCAAATATAATAATCAATATAGTTCTAAACAAATTTTCACCATTCAACTGAAGTGTCATCATGCTTCTTTGCATAGCAGAGACAGCAATGTTTAACGAGTTTTCGCCTGGCAAAATTGAACCCGTGTACCGATGTTATTGCGAAATATCTCCTTATACTTGTGTTGTGATGCTGATTAAAACAGTATCAAATATAATAATCAATATAGTTCTAAGCAAATTTTCACCATTCAACTCAAGTGTCATCATGCTTCTTTGCATAGCAGAGACAGCAATGTTTAACGAGTTTTCGCCTGGCAAAATTGAACCCGTGTACCGATGTTGTTGCGAAATATCTCCTTAGACTTTTGTTGTGATGCTGATTAAAACAATACCAAATATAATAATCAATATAGTTCTAAACAAATTTTCACCATTCAACTGAAGTGTTGACAGAGACAGCAATGTTTAACGAGTTTTCGCCTGGCAAAATTGAACCCGTGTACCGATGTTGTTGCGAAATATCTCCTTAGACTTGTGTTGTGATGCTAATTAAAACAGTATCAAATATAATAATCAATATAGTTCTAAGCAAATTTTCACCATTCAACTCAAATGTCATCATGCTTCTTTGCATAGCAGAGACAGCAATGTTTAACGAGTTTTCGCCTGGCAAAATTGAACCCGTGTACCGATGTTGTTGCGAAATATCTCCTTAGACTTGTGTTGTGATGCTGATTAAAACAATACCAAATATAATAATCAATATAGTTCTAAACAAATTTTCACCATTCAACTGAAGTGTTGACAGAGACAGCAATGTTTAACGAGTTTTCGCCTGGCAAAATTGAACCCGTGTACCGATGTTGTTGCGAAATATCTCCTTAGACTTGTGTTGTGATGCTGATTAAAACAGTATCAAATATAATAATCAATATAGTTCTAAACAAATTTTCACCATTCAACTGAAGTGTTGACAGAGACAGCAATGTTTAACGAGTTTTCGCCTGGCAAAATTGAACCCGTGTACCGATGTTGTTGCGAAATATCTCCTTATACTTGTGTTGTGATGCTGATTAAAACAGTATCAAATATAATAATCAATATAGTTCTAAACAAATTTTCACCATTCAACTCAAGTGTCATCATGCTTCTTTGCATAGCAGAGACAGCAATGTTTAACGAGTTTTCGCCTGGCAAAATTGAACTCGTGTACCGATGTTGTTGCGAAATATCTCCTTAGACTTGTGTTGTGATGCTGATTACAACAATACCAAATATAATAATCAATATAGTTCTAAACAAATTTTCACCATTCAACTGAAGTGTTGACAGAGACAGCAATGTTTAACGAGTTTTCGCCTGGCAAAATTGAACCCGTGTACCGATGTAGTTGCGAAATATCTCCTTAGACTTGTGTTGTGATGCAGATTAAAACAGTATCAAATATAATAATCAATATAGTTCTAAGCAAATTTTCACCATTCAACTCAAGTGTCATCATGCTTCTTTGCATAGCAGAGACAGCAATGTTTAACGATTTTTCGCCTGGCAAAATTGAACCCGTGTACCGATGTTGTTGCGAAATATCTCCTTAGACTTGTGTTGTGATGCTGATTAAAACAATACCAAATATAATAATCAATATAGTTCTAAACAAATTTTCACCATTCAACTGAAGTGTTGACAGAGACAGCAATGTTTAACGAGTTTTCGCCTGGCAAAATTGAACCCGTGTACCGATGTAGTTGCGAAATATCTCCTTAGACTTGTGTTGTGATGCTGATTAAAACAGTATCAAATATAATAATCAATATAGTTCTAAACAAATTTTCACCATTCAACTGAAGTGTTGACAGAGACAGCAATGTTTAACGAGTTTTCGCCTGGCAAAATTGAACCCGTGTACCGATGTTGTTGCGAAATATCTCCTTAGACTTGTGTTGTGATGCTGATTAAAACAGTATCAAATATAATAATCAATATAGTTCTAAACAAATTTTCACCATTCAACTGAAGTGTTGACAGAGACAGCAATGTTTAACGAGTTTTCGCCTGGCAAAATTGAACCCGTGTACCGATGTTGTTGCGAAATATCTCCTTATACTTGTGTTGTGATGCTGATTAAAACAGTATCAAATATAATAATCAATATAGTTCTAAACAAATTTTCACCATTCAACTCAAGTGTCATCATGCTTCTTTGCATAGCAGAGACAGCAATGTTTAACGAGTTTTCGCCTGGCAAAATTGAACCCGTGTACCGATGTTGTTGCGAAATATCTCCTTATACTTGTGTTGTGATGCTGATTAAAACAGTATCAAATATAATAATCAATATAGTTCTAAACAAATTTTCACCATTCAACTGAAGTGTCATCATGCTTCTTTGCATAGCAGAGACAGCAATGTTTAACGAGTTTTCGCCTGGCAAAATTGAACCCGTGTACCGATGTTATTGCGAAATATCTCCTTATACTTGTGTTGTGATGCTGATTAAAACAGTATCAAATATAATAATCAATATAGTTCTAAACAAATTTTCACCATTCAACTCAAGTGTCATCATGCTTCTTTGCATAGCAGAGACAGCAATGTTTAACGAGTTTTCGCCTGGCAAAATTGAACTCGTGTACCGATGTTGTTGCGAAATATCTCCTTAGACTTGTGTTGTGATGCTGATTACAACAATACCAAATATAATAATCAATATAGTTCTAAACAAATTTTCACCATTCAACTGAAGTGTTGACAGAGACAGCAATGTTTAACGAGTTTTCGCCTGGCAAAATTGAACCCGTGTACCGATGTTGTTGCGAAATATCTCCTTAGACTTGTGTTGTGATGCTGATTAAAACAGTATCAAATATAATAATCAATATAGTTCTAAGCAAATTTTCACCATTCAACTCAAGTGTCATCATGCTTCTTTGCATAGCAGAGACAGCAATGTTTAACGAGTTTTCGCCTGGCAAAATTGAACCCGTGTACCGATGTTGTTGCGAAATATCTCCTTAGACTTGTGTTGTGATGCTGATTAAAACAATACCAAATATAATAATCAATATAGTTCTAAACAAATTTTCACCATTCAACTGAAGTGTTGACAGAGACAGCAATGTTTAACGAGTTTTCGCCTGGCAAAATTGAACCCGTGTACCGATGTTGTTGCGAAATATCTCCTTAGACTTGTGTTGTGATGCTGATTAAAACAGTATCAAATATAATAATCAATATAGTTCTAAACAAATTTTCACCATTCAACTGAAGTGTCATCATGCTTCTTTGCATAGCAGAGACAGCAATGTTTAACGAGTTTTCGCCTGGCAAAATTGAACCCGTGTACCGATGTTGTTGCGAAATATCTCCTTATACTTGTGTTGTGATGCTGATTAAAACAATACCAAATATAATAATCAATATAGTTCTAAACAAATTTTCACCATTCAACTGAAGTGTTGACAGAGACAGCAATGTTTAACGAGTTTTCACCTGGCAAAATTGACCCCGTGTACCGATGTTGTTGCGAAATATCTCCTTATACTTGTGTTGTGATGCTGATTAAAACAGTATCAAATATAATAATCAATATAGTTCTAAACAAATTTTCACCATTCAACTGAAGTGTCATCATGCTTCTTTGCATAGCAGAGACAGCAATGTTTAACGAGTTTTCGCCTGGCAAAATTGAACCCGTGTACCGATGTTGTTGCGAAATATCTCCTTAGACTTGTGTTGTGATGCTGATTAAAACAGTATCAAATATAATAATCAATATAGTTCTAAACAAATTTTCACCATTCAACTCAAGTGTCATCATGCTTCTTTGCATAGCAGAGACAGCAATGTTTAACGAGTTTTCGCCTGGCAAAATTGAACCCGTGTACCGATGTTATTGCGAAATATCTCCTTATACTTGTGTTGTGATGCTGATTAAAACAGTATCAAATATAATAATCAATATAGTTCTAAACAAATTTTCACCATTCAACTCAAGTGTCATCATGCTTCTTTGCATAGCAGAGACAGCAATGTTTAACGAGTTTTCGCCTGGCAAAATTGAACTCGTGTACCGATGTTGTTGCGAAATATCTCCTTAGACTTGTGTTGTGATGCTGATTACAACAATACCAAATATAATAATCAATATAGTTCTAAACAAATTTTCACCATTCAACTGAAGTGTTGACAGAGACAGCAATGTTTAACGAGTTTTCGCCTGGCAAAATTGAACCCGTGTACCGATGTTGTTGCGAAATATCTCCTTATACTTGTGTTGTGATGCTGATTAAAACAGTATCAAATATAATAATCAATATAGTTCTAAACAAATTTTCACCATTCAACTCAAGTGTCATCATGCTTCTTTGCATAGCAGAGACAGCAATGTTTAACGAGTTTTCGCCTGGCAAAATTGAACCCGTGTACCGATGTTGTTGCGAAATATCTCCTTAGACTTGTGTTGTGATGCTGATTAAAACAGTATCAAATATAATAATCAATATAGTTCTAAACAAATTTTCACCATTCAACTGAAGTGTCATCATGCTTCTTTGCATAGCAGAGACAGCAATGTTTAACGAGTTTTCGCCTGGAAAAATTGAACCCGTGTACCGATGTTATTGCGAAATATCTCCTTATACTTGTGTTGTGATGCTGATTAAAACAGTATCAAATATAATAATCAATATAGTTCTAAACAAATTTTCACCATTCAACTCAAGTGTCATCATGCTTCTTTGCATAGCAGAGACAGCAATGTTTAACGAGTTTTCGCCTGGCAAAATTGAACTCGTGTACCGATGTTGTTGCGAAATATCTCCTTAGACTTGTGTTGTGATGCTGATTACAACAATACCAAATATAATAATCAATATAGTTCTAAACAAATTTTCACCATTCAACTGAAGTGTTGACAGAGACAGCAATGTTTAACGAGTTTTCGCCTGGCAAAATTGAACCCGTGTACCGATGTTGTTGCGAAATATCTCCTTAGACTTGTGTTGTGATGCTGATTAAAACAGTATCAAATATAATAATCAATATAGTTCTAAGCAAATTTTCACCATTCAACTCAAGTGTCATCATGCTTCTTTGCATAGCAGAGACAGCAATGTTTAACGAGTTTTCGCCTGGCAAAATTGAACCCGTGTACCGATGTTGTTGCGAAATATCTCCTTAGACTTGTGTTGTGATGCTGATTAAAACAATACCAAATATAATAATCAATATAGTTCTAAACAAATTTTCACCATTCAACTGAAGTGTTGACAGAGACAGCAATGTTTAACGAGTTTTCGCCTGGCAAAATTGAACCCGTGTACCGATGTTGTTGCGAAATATCTCCTTAGACTTGTGTTGTGATGCTGATTAAAACAGTATCAAATATAATAATCAATATAGTTCTAAACAAATTTTCACCATTCAACTGAAGTGTTGACAGAGACAGCAATGTTTAACGAGTTTTCGCCTGGCAAAATTGAACCCGTGTACCGATGTTGTTGCGAAATATCTCCTTATACTTGTGTTGTGATGCTGATTAAAACAGTATCAAATATAATAATCAATATAGTTCTAAACAAATTTTCACCATTCAACTGAAGTGTCATCATGCTTCTTTGCATAGCAGAGACAGCAATGTTTAACGAGTTTTCGCCTGGCAAAATTGAACCCGTGTACCGATGTAGTTGCGAAATATCTCCTTAGACTTGTGTTGTGATGCTGATTAAAACAGTATCAAATATAATAATCAATATAGTTCTAAACAAATTTTCATCATTCAACTGAAGTGTTGACAGAGACAGCAATGTTTAACGAGTTTTCGCCTGGCAAAATTGAACCCGTGTACCGATGTTGTTGCGAAATGTCTCCTTATACTTGTGTTGTGATGCTGATTAAAACAATACCAAATATAATAATCAATATAGTTCTAAACAAATTTTCACCATTCAACTGAAGTGTTGACAGAGACAGCAATGTTTAACGAGTTTTCGCCTGGCAAAATTGAACCCGTGTACCGATGTTGTTGCGAAATATCTCCTTAGACTTGCGTTGTGATGCTGATTAAAACAGTATCAAATATAATAATCAATATTGTTATGCTTGTAGCCGTCGTTGTTGAACTGGCTTTCTTTATTGATATATATAAGTGAAGTATGTTACATTTGATATATATAACATCCTATCGTTTTTTTTTTTTTTTTTTTTTTACATTTTTTTTTTTTTTTTACATTTAATTTGATTAAAATTAATTTAATTTAGTTTAAATTTAATTCATTATTTACATATATTACTTTAAAGTTTCAGTTAATTATTTAATCTAATTCATTATTTACTTTAAGCTTTTAGTTCATTATTTAATTTAATTTATTTCATTATGTAGTCTTTGTATTTTACAGGTGGGTTTATATTCCTTTTTGGTCGAGTTGTTGAGTTCGTTGTCGATAGTGTAGGTTCTTCTATATTTGGCGGTGATTCTGCTGACTTCGTATTATTTGTATCATTATTTTCCGTTGAAATCTCCGCATTTTCGTCTGAAATGATTAGATTTTCACTGTCTTTATTATTTATCGGTTTAATGTGACATCTATTTCTTCGATATAAAGTTCCTCCACTTTCAATTATGTATGATTTATTGTCCTCTAAGTTTTTTATAATTTTTCCTTCTTGCCATATTTTATCTTGTGGCATTTTTTTTATAAAAACTTCTTGTCTATATATTAATTTTGGTAAATTTCTTGTTGATTTATCGTAAAACTTTTTAGATTTTCTTTTATTAATCTCTATTTCTTCTTTTACGTTTTCTACTATTTTACTTTTTAATTGACTTTTAGAGAATGGTAGAATATTCCTGGTATTTCGATTGAATAACCTTCTGACTGGACTAGATTTAATTTTATTCGGTGTATTACGCCATTGTAGCAAGCAAATATAAAAATCGGTTTTGCTTTCTACACTTTTTTTTATTAACTTTTTAACTGTTTTTACTGTTGCTTCGACTTTTCCATTGCCTTGCTGATGGTATGGACTGCTGCTGGTATGATTAAAATTCCATTTTTCTGCAAAAAGTTTCATTTCATTATTAACAAATGTTTTCGCATTATCCGTGACACACACTTCTGGAATACCGTATCTTGAAAAGTTTTTTTTACAGATATTTATTATGGTTGTTGCGTTTAAGTTTGATAATTCGTCTATTTCAAAAAAATCTGAATATTGATCCACTGTCAGTAAGAATTTTCTTTGTTTTCCATTAATTATTATTTCAAAAATATCCATATTTATTCTTTGAAATGGATAATCTGGTATTTTGTGACTTTGCATTGGTTCTTTTGGTTGATTTTCCGAATATTTAATGCAAATTCTACAATTTTCAATCAAGTTTTGTATTTCCTTATTCATATTTGGCCAATAAACTACTTCTCTTGCTAGGTTGATTGTGGATTGAATACCTACATGATTAATGTGTAGTTTTTTTAAAATTTCTAATCTTAAGGATTTTGGAATTATTGCACGTGTTCCTTTAAATAAAATTCCTTGATTAATTGTTAGTTCATCACGATGATTAAAATACTTTTTTGTTACTAAATTTAAATTGTGAGACTTATCTGGCCATCCTTGATTTACTAATGACATAACTTGTTGAATTTCTTCATCTTTTTGTGTTTCCATTTTTATTTTATCAATTGTATCATTACTTATTCTTAGATCTTATGTATCTATTACTTCTATATCCTTGTAAATAGTATATATATCATAATCTTTTAAAAATTCATCATCGTGTAAAGGTGCTCGAGATATACAATCTGCGATTAGCATTTCTTTTCCTTTTGTATATTTTAGCGTGAAATTATATCTTTGTAGATATAACATCATTTTTTGAATACGTTTTGGTGCTTTTAATATTGACTTTTTAAATATTGATATTAGTGGTTTGTGATCTGTTTCTATTATTATGTTGGATCTTCCACATACATATTGGTCAAATCTTTTTAATGAAAACAGTACTGCTAAAGTTTCCTTTTCAATCGCTGCGTAACTTAATTCTGCGCCTTTTAATACTCTGGATGCATATGCAATTGGATGATTTTGTTGCATAATTGTACAGCCTATAGCGTAAGAAGATGCATCGGTTTGTATAGTTATCGTATCAGCTGGATTGTAATATTTTAACACAGGTACAGTTGTCATTATTTCTTTTAGATTTTCAAATTCTTCTTGATGTTCTTTCGTCCACTCAAATTTATTGCTGCTTTTTGCTAGATTTCTCATATTATTTGTTTTTTTTGAGAAATTTTCTATAAATTTTGACACGTACGTAAACATGCCTAATACTCTTAATACTTCTTTGTTGTTTTTCGGAGACTCCATATTCTTAATACAAGATATTTTTTCTGGATCTGGTTTTAATCCGTCTTTTGATATAATGTGTCCAAAGTATTTCACTTCTTGTTGACAAAATTTTAGTTTCGTTGGATTTAGTTTAAGATTCACTTTTCGTAGTCTTATTAGTAGATTTTCTAGATTTATATCGTGATTTTTTTTACCACATAAAGTACATAAATGTTTCCATACTGGACATTTTCTTATTTCGTGTGTTTTTCCGCATCTTTGACAATTTTGTATTTTTTTAGGATTTTCCTTTGAATTATTTTCCGTCATATTATTTTTATTCCAATATTTTCTATTATTTTTATGCTTTATTGCTATTTTATTAATTTCTTCCTTAACTGGCGATTCAAGATTTTTAAGTTGTTTTTCAGATTGTTCCGTCATTATGCACATATTTATTATTTCATTTAAGTTGCAGTTTTCTTTTTCCCATAATTTTAGTTTAAGATGTTGGTTACTTATTCCATTAATTATCCTATCAATTAACAGTTCTTCCTCCATGTTCTTATATTGACATGTTTTAATTAATTCTTTTAGTCTGTTAATAAATTTATCAATCGTTTCATCTTCTTTTTGATATGCTGCCATGAATATCGCACGTTCATATCTTACATTTATTTTTGGTATTAAGTTTTCTGTAATTTTATCTAGTAGTATTTCTGCTGTAGGGATTTCATTTTGTTTAATGTTCATATTTTCATATTTTTTTAAACATTCATCTCCAATTATTGATAAAAGAGTACTTATTTTTTCTTCCTCTGTTGCATATCGTAAACCACTAGAAATTATATAATTTTTCCAACACGTTTTAAAAAAACTAATATTCTTTTTTATATCACCCTCTGTGTCTAAAGGTTTTGGGAATGGTATTTGTGCAGCTCGTGAATATATATTATTATTTTGAATTGTATTTTTATTATTATTTTTACTTTCATTTTCTAATTTTTCGATTTTTAATTTCATTTCCGCCAGTATTTTCTTTGTTTCAGGATCCATTTTTTTTATTTTTTTTTTTTTTTTTACGTATTTTGAATTGAACAAATTTGATTACAAAATGGCTCCTTTTTAATTCACGAAATAATTTTTATTTTATTATTATTGTCTTTATTTATTATTTCGTCGAGTTCACTATTATTGTTTTAATATTATTATCGCGGCTTTTACATTTAAAAAAACACTTATTATTTATAAATATAATTATTTTTATTTTTTAATATTTATTTTTTGTTTTTTCTTAACCTGACACCATGTTATGCTTGTAGCCGTCGTTGTTGAACTGGCTTTCTTTATTGATATATATAAGTGAAGTATGTTACATTTGATATATATAACAAATATAGTTCTAAACAAATTTTTACCATTCAACTGAAGTGTCATCATGCTTCTTTGCATAGCAGAGACAGCAATGTTTAACGAGTTTTCGCCTGGCAAAATTGAACCCGTGTACCGATGTTGTTGCGAAATATCTCCTTAGACTTGTGTTGTGATGCTGATTAAAACAGTATCAAATATAATAATCAATATAGTTCTAAACAAATTTTCACCATTCAACTCAAGTGTTGACAGAGACAGCAATGTTTAACGAGTTTTCACCTGGCAAAATTGAACCCGTCTACCGATGTAGTTGCGAAATATCTCCTTATACTTGTGTTGTGATGCTGATTAAAACAGTATCAAATATAATAATCAATATAGTTCTAAACAAATTTTCACCATTCAACTGAAGTGTTGACAGAGACAGCAATGTTTAACGAGTTTTCGCCTGGCAAAATTGAACCCGTGTACCGATGTAGTTGCGAAATATCTCCTTAGACTTGTGTTGTGATGCTGATTAAAACAGTATCAAATTTAATAATCAATATAGTTCTAAACAAATTTTCACCATTCAACTGAAGTGTTGACAGAGACAGCAATGTTTAACGAGTTTTCGCCTGGCAAAATTGAACCCGTGTACCGATGTTGTTGCGAAATATCTCCTTAGACTTGTGTTGTGATGCTGATTAAAACAGTATCAAATATAATAATCAATATAGTTCTAAACAAATTTTCACCATTCAACTGAAGTGTTGACAGAGACAGCAATGTTTAACGAGTTTTCGCCTGGCAAAATTGAACTCGTGTACCGATGTTGTTGCGAAATATCTCCTTATACTTGTGTTGTGATGCTGATTAAAACAGTATCAAATATAATAATCAATATAGTTCTAAACAAATTTTCACCATTCAACTGAAGTGTTGACAGAGACAGCAATGCTTAACGAGTTTTCGCCTGGCAAAATTGAACCCGTGTACCGATGTTGTTGCGAAATATCTCCTTAGACTTGTGTTGTGATGCTGATTAAAACAGTATCAAATATAATAATCAATATAGTTCTAAGCAAATTTTCACCATTCAACTCAAGTATCATCATGCTTCTTTGCATAGCAGAGACAGCAATGTTTAACGAGTTTTCGCCTGGCAAAATTGAACCCGTGTACCGATGTTGTTGCGAAATATCTCCTTAGACTTGTGTTGTGATGCTGATTAAAACAATACCAAATATAATAATCAATATAGTTCTAAACAAATTTTCACCATTTAACTGAAGTGTTGACAGAGACAGCAATGTTTAACGAGTTTTCGCCTGGCAAAATTGAACCCGTGTACCGATGTTGTTGCGAAATATCTCCTTAGACTTGTGTTGTGATGCTGATTAAAACAGTATCAAATATAATAATCAATATAGTTCTAAACAAATTTTCACCATTCAACACAAGTGTTGACAGAGACAGCAATGTTTAACGAGTTTTCACCTGGCAAAATTGAACCCGTCTACCGATGTAGTTGCGAAATATCTCCTTATACTTGTGTTGTGATGCTGATTAAAACAGTATCAAATATAATAATCAATATAGTTCTAAACAAATTTTCACCATTCAACTGAAGTGTTGACAGAGACAGCAATGTTTAACGAGTTTTCGCCTGGCAAAATTGAACCCGTGTACCGATGTAGTTGCGAAATATCTCCTTAGACTTGTGTTGTGATGCTGATTAAAACAGTATCAAATTTAATAATCAATATAGTTCTAAACAAATTTTCACCATTCAACTGAAGTGTTGACAGAGACAGCAATGTTTAACGAGTTTTCGCCTGGCAAAATTGAACCCGTGTACCGATGTTGTTGCGAAATATCTCCTTAGACTTGTGTTGTGATGCTGATTAAAACAGTATCAAATATAATAATCAATATAGTTCTAAACAAATTTTCACCATTCAACTGAAGTGTTGACAGAGACAGCAATGTTTAACGAGTTTTCGCCTGGCAAAATTGAACTCGTGTACCGATGTTGTTGCGAAATATCTCCTTATACTTGTGTTGTGATGCTGATTAAAACAGTATCAAATATAATAATCAATATAGTTCTAAACAAATTTTCACCATTCAACTGAAGTGTTGACAGAGACAGCAATGCTTAACGAGTTTTCGCCTGGCAAAATTGAACCCGTGTACCGATGTTGTTGCGAAATATCTCCTTAGACTTGTGTTGTGATGCTGATTAAAACAGTATCAAATATAATAATCAATATAGTTCTAAGCAAATTTTCACCATTCAACTCAAGTGTCATCATGCTTCTTTGCATAGCAGAGACAGCAATGTTTAACGAGTTTTCGCCTGGCAAAATTGAACCCGTGTACCGATGTTGTTGCGAAATATCTCCTTAGACTTGTGTTGTGATGCTGATTAAAACAATACCAAATATAATAATCAATATAGTTCTAAACAAATTTTCACCATTTAACTGAAGTGTTGACAGAGACAGCAATGTTTAACGAGTTTTCGCCTGGCAAAATTGAACCCGTGTACCGATGTTGTTGCGAAATATCTCCTTAGACTTGTGTTGTGATGCTGATTAAAACAGTATCAAATATAATAATCAATATAGTTCTAAACAAATTTTCACCATTCAACTGAAGTGTTGACAGAGACAGCAATGTTTAACGAGTTTTCGCCTGGCAAAATTGAACCCGTGTACCGATGTTGTTGCGAAACATCTCCTTATACTTGTGTTGTGATGCTGATTAAAACAGTATCAAATATAATAATCAATATAGTTCTAAACAAATTTTCACCATTCAACTGAAGTGTCATCATGCTTCTTTGCATAGCAGAGACAGCAATGTTTAACGAGTTTTCGCCTGGCAAAATTGAACCCGTGTACCGATGTTGTTGCGAAATATCTCCTTAGACTTGTGTTGTGATGCTGATTAAAACAGTATCAAATATAATAATCAATATAGTTCTAAACAAATTTTCACCATTCAACTGAAGTGTTGACAGAGACAGCAATGTTTAACGAGTTTTCGCCTGGCAAAATTGAACCCGTGTACCGATGTTGTTGCGAAATATCTCCTTATACTTGTGTTGTGATGCTGATTAAAACAGTATCAAATATAATAATCAATATAGTTCTAAACAAATTTTCACCATTCAACTGAAGTGTTGACAGAGACAGCAATGTTTAACGAGTTTTCGCCTGGCAAAATTGAACTCGTGTACCGACGTTGCTGCGAAACATCTCCTTAGACTTGTGTTGTGTTGCTGATTAAAACAATACCAAATATAATAAACAACATATTGAAAAAAATTTCACCATTCAACTCAAGTGTTATTATGCTTCTTTGCATAGAGGAAACAGCAATGTTTAATGAGTTTTCACCTGGCAAAATTTAACCCGTGTACCGATGTTGTTACGAAATATCTCCTTAGACTTGTGTTGTGATGCTGATTAAAACAATACCAAATATAATAATCAATATAGTTCTAAACAAATTTTCACCATTCAACTGAAGTGTCATCATGCTTCTTTGCATAGCAGAGACAGCAATGTTTAACGAGTTTTCGCCTGGCAAAATTGAACCCGTGTACCGATGTTGTTGCGAAATATCTCCTTATACTTGTGTTGTGATGCTGATTAAAACAATACCAAATATAATAATCAATATAGTTCTAAACAAATTTTCACCATTCAACTGAAGTGTTGACAGAGACAGCAATGTTTAACGAGTTTTCGCCTGGCAAAATTGAACCCGTGTACCGATGTTGTTGCGAAATATCTCCTTAGACTTGTGTTGTGATGCTGATTAAAACAGTATCAAATATAATAATCAATATAGTTCTAAACAAATTTTCACCATTCAACTGAAGTGTTGACAGAGACAGCAATGTTTAACGAGTTTTCGCCTGGCAAAATTGAACCCGTGTACCGATGTTGTTGCGAAATATCTCCTTATACTTGTGTTGTGATGCTGATTAAAACAGTATCAAATATAATAATCAATATAGTTCTAAACAAATTTTCACCATTCAACTGAAGTGTCATCATGCTTTTTTGCATAGCAGAGACAGCAATGTTTAACGAGTTTTCGCCTGGCAAAATTGAACCCGTGTACCGATGTTGTTGCGAAATATCTCCTTAGACTTGTGTTGTGATGCTGATTAAAACAGTATCAAATATAATAATCAATATAGTTCTAAACAAATTTTCACCATTCAACTGAAGTGTTGACAGAGACAGCAATGTTTAACGAGTTTTCGCCTGGCAAAATTGAACCCGTGTACCGATGTTGTTGCGAAATATCTCCTTAGACTTGTGTTGTGATGCTGATTAAAACAGTATCAAATATAATAATCAATATAGTTCTAAACAAATTTTCACCATTCAACTGAAGTGTTGACAGAGACAGCAATGTTTAACGAGTTTTCGCCTGGCAAAATTGAACCCGTGTACCGATGTAGTTGCGAAATATCTCCTTAGACTTGTGTTGTGATGCTGATTAAAACAGTATCAAATTTAATAATCAATATAGTTCTAAACAAATTTTCACCATTCAACTGAAGTGTTGACAGAGACAGCAATGTTTAACGAGTTTTCGCCTGGCAAAATTGAACCCGTGTACCGATGTTGTTGCGAAATATCTCCTTAGACTTGTGTTGTGATGCTGATTAAAACAGTATCAAATATAATAATCAATATAGTTCTAAACAAATTTTCACCATTCAACTGAAGTGTTGACAGAGACAGCAATGTTTAACGAGTTTTCGCCTGGCAAAATTGAACTCGTGTACCGATGTTGTTGCGAAATATCTCCTTATACTTGTGTTGTGATGCTGATTAAAACAGTATCAAATATAATAATCAATATAGTTCTAAACAAATTTTCACCATTCAACTGAAGTGTTGACAGAGACAGCAATGCTTAACGAGTTTTCGCCTGGCAAAATTGAACCCGTGTACCGATGTTGTTGCGAAATATCTCCTTAGACTTGTGTTGTGATGCTGATTAAAACAGTATCAAATATAATAATCAATATAGTTCTAAGCAAATTTTCACCATTCAACTCAAGTGTCATCATGCTTCTTTGCATAGCAGAGACAGCAATGTTTAACGAGTTTTCGCCTGGCAAAATTGAACCCGTGTACCGATGTTGTTGCGAAATATCTCCTTAGACTTGTGTTGTGATGCTGATTAAAACAATACCAAATATAATAATCAATATAGTTCTAAACAAATTTTCACCATTTAACTGAAGTGTTGACAGAGACAGCAATGTTTAACGAGTTTTCGCCTGGCAAAATTGAACCCGTGTACCGATGTTGTTGCGAAATATCTCCTTAGACTTGTGTTGTGATGCTGATTAAAACAGTATCAAATATAATAATCAATATAGTTCTAAACAAATTTTCACCATTCAACTGAAGTGTTGACAGAGACAGCAATGTTTAACGAGTTTTCGCCTGGCAAAATTGAACCCGTGTACCGATGTTGTTGCGAAACATCTCCTTATACTTGTGTTGTGATGCTGATTAAAACAGTATCAAATATAATAATCAATATAGTTCTAAACAAATTTTCACCATTCAACTGAAGTGTTGACAGAGACAGCAATGTTTAACGAGTTTTCGCCTGGCAAAATTGAACCCGTGTACCGATGTTGTTGCGAAATATCTCCTTAGACTTGTGTTGTGATGCTGATTAAAACAGTATCAAATATAATAATCAATATAGTTCTAAACAAATTTTCACCATTCAACTGAAGTGTTGACAGAGACAGCAATGTTTAACGAGTTTTCGCCTGGCAAAATTGAACCCGTGTACCGATGTTGTTGCGAAATATCTCCTTATACTTGTGTTGTGATGCTGATTAAAACAGTATCAAATATAATAATCAATATAGTTCTAAACAAATTTTCACCATTCAACTGAAGTGTTGACAGAGACAGCAATGTTTAACGAGTTTTCGCCTGGCAAAATTGAACTCGTGTACCGACGTTGCTGCGAAACATCTCCTTAGACTTGTGTTGTGTTGCTGATTAAAACAATACCAAATATAATAAACAACATATTGAAAAAAATTTCACCATTCAACTCAAGTGTTATTATGCTTCTTTGCATAGAGGAAACAGCAATGTTTAATGAGTTTTCACCTGGCAAAATTTAACCCGTGTACCGATGTTGTTACGAAATATCTCCTTAGACTTGTGTTGTGATGCTGATTAAAACAATACCAAATATAATAATCAATATAGTTCTAAACAAATTTTCACCATTCAACTGAAGTGTCATCATGCTTCTTTGCATAGCAGAGACAGCAATGTTTAACGAGTTTTCGCCTGGCAAAATTGAACCCGTGTACCGATGTTGTTGCGAAATATCTCCTTATACTTGTGTTGTGATGCTGATTAAAACAATACCAAATATAATAATCAATATAGTTCTAAACAAATTTTCACCATTCAACTGAAGTGTTGACAGAGACAGCAATGTTTAACGAGTTTTCGCCTGGCAAAATTGAACCCGTGTACCGATGTTGTTGCGAAATATCTCCTTAGACTTGTGTTGTGATGCTGATTAAAACAGTATCAAATATAATAATCAATATAGTTCTAAACAAATTTTCACCATTCAACTGAAGTGTTGACAGAGACAGCAATGTTTAACGAGTTTTCGCCTGGCAAAATTGAACCCGTGTACCGATGTTGTTGCGAAATATCTCCTTATACTTGTGTTGTGATGCTGATTAAAACAGTATCAAATATAATAATCAATATAGTTCTAAACAAATTTTCACCATTCAACTGAAGTGTCATCATGCTTTTTTGCATAGCAGAGACAGCAATGTTTAACGAGTTTTCGCCTGGCAAAATTGAACCCGTGTACCGATGTTGTTGCGAAATATCTCCTTAGACTTGTGTTGTGATGCTGATTAAAACAGTATCAAATATAATAATCAATATAGTTCTAAACAAATTTTCACCATTCAACTGAAGTGTTGATAGAGACAGCAATGTTTAACGAGTTTTCGCCTGGCAAAATTGAACCCGTGTACCGATGTTGTTGCGAAATATCTCCTTAGACTTGTGTTGTGATGCTGATTAAAACAGTATCAAATATAATAATCAATATAGTTCTAAACAAATTTTCACCATTCAACTGAAGTGTTGACAGAGACAGCAATGTTTAACGAGTTTTCGCCTGGCAAAATTGAACTCGTGTACCGATGTTGCTGCGAAACATCTCCTTAGACTTGTGTTGTGTTGCTGATTAAAACAATACCAAATATAATAAACAACATATTGAAATAAATTTCACCATTCAACTCAAGTGTTATTATGCTTCTTTGCATAGAGGAAACAGCAATGTTTAATGAGTTTTCACCTGGCAAAATTTAACCCGTATACCGATGTTGTTACGAAATATCTCCTTAGACTTGTGTTGTGATGCTGATTAAAACAATACCAAATATAATAATCAATATAGTTCTAAACAAATTTTCACCATTCAACTGAAGTGTCATCATGCTTCTTTGCATAGCAGAGACAGCAATGTTTAACGAGTTTTCGCCTGGCAAAATTGAACCCGTGTACCGATGTTGTTGCGAAATATCTCCTTATAATTGTGTTGTGATGCTGATTAAAACAATACCAAATATAATAATCAATATAGTTCTAAACAAATTTTCACCATTCAACTGAAGTGTCATCATGCTTCTTTGCATAGCAGAGACAGCAATGTTTAACGAGTTTTCGCCTGGCAAAATTGAACCCGTGTACCGATGTTGTTGCGAAATATCTCCTTATACTTGTGTTGTGATGCTGATTAAAACAATACCAAATATAATAATCAATATAGTTCTAAACAAATTTTCACCATTCAACTGAAGTGTCATCATGCTTCTTTGCATAGCAGAGACAGCAATGTTTAACGAGTTTTCGCCTGGCAAAATTGAACCCGTGTACCGATGTTGTTGCGAAATATCTCCTTAGACTTGTGTTGTAATGCTGATTAAAACAATACCAAATATAATAATCAATATAGTTCTAAACAAATTTTCACCATTCAACTGAAGTGTCATCATGCTTCTTTGCATAGCAGAGACAGCAATGTTTAACGAGTTTTCACCTGGCAAAATTTAACCCGTGTACCGATGTTGTTGCGAAATATCTCCTTAGACTTGTGTTGTGATGCTGATTAAAACAATACCAAATATAACAATCAATATAGTTCTAAGCAAATTTTCACCATTCAACTCAAGTGTCATCATGCTTCTTTGCATAGCAGAGACAGCAATGTTTAACGAGTTTTCGCCTGGCAAAATTGAACCCGTGTACCGATGTAGTTGAGAAATATCTCCTTAGACTTGTGTTGTGATGCTGATTAAAACAATACCAAATATAATAATCAATATAGTTCTAAACAAATTTTCACCATTCAACTGAAGTGTCATCATGCTTCTTTGCATAGCAGAGACAGCAATGTTTAACGAGTTTTCGCCTGGCAAAATTGAACCCGTGTACCGATGTTGTTGCGAAATATCTCCTTATACTTGTGATGTGATGCTGATTAAAACAATACCAAATATAATAATCAATATAGTTCTAAACAAATTTTCACCATTCAACTGAAGTGTCATCATGCTTCTTTGCATAGCAGAGACAGCAATGTTTAACGAGTTTTCGCCTGGCAAAATTGAACCCGTGTACCGATGTTGTTGCGAAATATCTCCTTAGACTTGTGTTGTAATGCTGATTAAAACAGTATCAAATATAATAATCAATATAGTTCTAAACAAATTTTCACCATTCAACTGAAGTGTCATCATGCTTCTTTGCATAGCAGAGACAGCAATGTTTAACGAGTTTTCACCTGGCAAAATTTAACCCGTGTACCGATGTTGTTGCGAAATATCTCCTTAGACTTGTGTTGTGAT